>BMAW01099324.1:0-19782 GCA_019974015.1 Nephila pilipes | reverse complement strand
TATGTGTATATATATATATATGTGTGTGTGTGTGTGTGTGCATGCATACTGCATTCATACTTAATTAATTTTCAATATCCTATTCATACTAAATATTACAAATATCATTTCAGTTATTAAAAAAACCTGAATCATCGTGAAAGTTTTGCAGAAAAAGAATAAAAGATTCCTCTAGGCGAAAAAAGAATAAATGATATAATTTTTGGCTTGCTTGGTGTTAAAAATAGCAAAGTAGGGATTCGTGTTTCAAATTGAAAGAAAAAAAAATACAAGCAATCGTGTATGATGCCATTTTTTTTTTTGCGTGATAATAATATTTATTTAAATTTTTTAGAACTTTAATATTCTTTTTATATAGCCAAGTAAAGCTCCTTTTCGTGAAGTTTCCCAATGGATACGAAATGTTGTATTACGTTAAATATTTATTTTTGTAAAACACATTTTTTTTAAGAAAAAACTGTTCTTAATGATTATTTTATATGGAAAATTCCATGTGTCTCAGATGTATCTCATGCTTTTCCTATAGATGTTGTCCTGCGGCAAAATCTTCAACAACCATCTCCCCATCAGGTACAGAGATTCACAGTGGCATCTGGTGTTTTAACTGGATTTGTAAAAATTTTCGGCCTCAACATGAAGTTGGCAGGACACGACGACAAATGTTGAGGAATGTGGTTGCGCATTTTTTGACAGGCTCTCCCCAACATTTCAGCCATTTTGGACGCTCGGTGGTTGTTTGATAAGCGTTTAATTGAATTGATGTTAGTGTTTTTGTGAAAAAGGAAAAAATCGTGTTTCGAGTCGTCATTAAATATTTATTTTCGAAAGGCAATAAGCTCCGATGAGCATAAGAAGAAAGAATTCCTCTGTGCAGTCAAATTTATAGGTAGGGATATTAAGGGAATTTCTTTCAGTTACATGGATTCACGTAATAGAGGATAATAGAATTCTGAAGGAAATTCCCTGACGCCTGAAACTTTAGAGGGATTATTTTTGATGGATTTACGACGATTGGAACGTGGATTAAACAAATTGTATGCACGCATGATCAAATAAACAAAAGTATAATTTGGGATTTGATCAGGAAATATATATGAAATTTTTACTTTTTTATTAGAGAATAGGAAAGTTTGGAAAATAAATTAATTTTATGTGAGATCATTACAAATTAAAATTAAATCATTATATATATATATATATATATGGTTGTACGTATGTGTATGTATAAAATTCATTACTCGATTTTTATTTGTTTGGTGATGATTATTTTTGATTTTGGTTTCTCTATTCACTAACAAAATGTGTATTTATTAAGTATTTGTATTCGATTTTACACTTTTAATAGACCAATTTTTATAATAATTCTTTATATTTCTACTTAATACATTTATTTTTTAAAAGATAATTTTTAAGTTTAATTTCCATATAAGGGATCATAGTTTACTTTCAGTATTAATACAAAGATTCTCTATTAATTTACTATATATGAGAGGTTAACTTTTTTTAAATGTTAGAAAAAACGGTCAATTGCTTAAAAGTGATTTCCAAATTGAATTTGGCACTAAAAACATTATCAATATTTCATTACTTTTGATTTCTGGATAATCTTTTACTACATAGTTGTTGTTCTTTTTATTTTAGGCATTGTAAATAGGTATCAATTTTTTACTTTTATGTTGTTTATTACCAATTGTTCTAAGTCCATTTAATTGTTAAAACGGATATATCCTTAATATTTTTAGTCAAGAAATTTCTCCTCATGTTAGGTATGAACAAAATATTTGTTGAGGTCACTTGAATAAATTTTATATTATCCTTAAAGGTAAATGATTTTAAAGTTAGGGAACTCAAATTTTAAACTTTTTGTTTGTGACACCTGGGGTTTTGGATGCAAAATGTGGTACAAATCTGTTACAATAATGTAAAGTTGCTGCTAAGTTGATAAGCCAATCATGCATCTCAAGATGATTACTGCTGACAGTTTGGTAAGTTAATTCAGAATCTATTCATTCGTTGGATTCTTATTTTCTCCGATGTCGAGTATTTTATTAAATCACTTTGAAAACGGTTTTTTTCCAAACAACGTCTTTCGGAGTCTGGTTTCGGTGAGATGACACTTCTTATGACAGATTGTGCGAAGTTCTTTCTATTCCTCCTTCCTCTTGCTACACATTTTTAATTCTTTTACCTTCTTCTAAATTAAGATTTGATACTTTTTGCTGTGGGTTCTTGCTACCATCGAATAAGCGCATTAGAAGTTATATATCAAATCCTTCGTTCTTTGACATCCAGTCAATCCTATAGGATACCATTATTAAGTCATTATCAGTTCCTTCTAAAGTGAATTTTGTGGAAGTGGTAGACTAGCGATACTTGTCACTATCTCGCGGCTGACGTTGATTTCGCCAAGTCCAGGGTTCATGTTTCTACTAAACACTCGCCGCGTAGCGGTGCTGATACCCGTTACATTGGGTTGACGCCCTGTAGGCGTTTTGTGGAAGTTTGAAGATATAGGTGCAAGCTCTGGTGTCGTCTACGTCACTTAAGCGAGGTTCAAAATTAAGAAGGTCGTCGTTAATAGCCCTCATATTTCATTCTCAGTGCAACATTAATAAAAATTCACATTCACAACGAATGTCTTATCTTAATGGAGATATAATATTTGCCCAATGTTGTCATTTATAGTAGGTATTACACGTATCAGTAGAATTCATACTAATACCTTTGGAAGTTCGAATCCATAATCTCTTTAACTTTTTCGTGAAGAAATTTAAAGATCATGTTGATAGTCTCTTCGTCTGATAAAAAACCAAAGTTAGAGAAATTCATCTATCAGTCTTACTCTTCTGGCTCTGGAAGTGGGTTCGATGTTTTATTTAAGAAGGTCCAATGAAGTTTTCCTGTTTGTGTCCACAATCATTAATTTAAAATGATATAAATGTATGGGTACATACATATACAATGTTGAGTTCAAAAAAAAATATCGAAAAGCAATTTACGGTTTTTCACATATAAAACTGTAACTCTATTTGAGAATCAAATTTATACTGATTTTCAGATTATAACTCACCTTTGAACAGTTGGAATTTTATTTACGCTCTTTGCGAGAACATTTTAAAAGGATTTTAGAAGGGCTGGTTTGTAGACTTCATTGGCATAGACTCCGCTAACACACTTTATTCAATTGGAATATAAAACATATGAAAATCTTAATTTTATTCCTTCCATCTTGTCCCTCATTGTCGATCACCAATCCTCGGTTTTCTCGACTTTTTTATTGAGTGTGTGTAATTCACTGAAATGTGCAACACTGATAGAGTTGTTTGTGGTTCAATATTCAAGGTTTGGGTTTTTTTTTACGTCGCACTAAAAGTAAAATGAGGCTATTTGACGACGGACCTCGTAATCTTTAATCTAGCCGAAGGGAAGAGAACGACACCTGAGTTAGCACCCCTCTCTCTAAGTGACGAGGATGACGCCTGAATTAACATCTCCTTTTCTTGAATTCTACTACACATCGAAACTAGGATTTTTCAGTCTCACCATATTAAACGAGCAATCGACTGAGAGAACGTAATCATGACCACTTGACTAATGCAGCCACTCTCAGCTGTTAGAGAAATGGACAACGAACCCGTGAACTTCGGTTCATGGAGTTTCCATAGTCACTAGTGTTTGAAAGTTAACACTAGAACCACAGAATAGAAAATATAAACATCTAAGAAGAAAGAATTATAGTATTATTCATCATATGTACATTTAATCTACTTTTATTTGAATTAATATATAATATTAAGATCGACTGAAAAGAAAGTGCCCAATATTAAAATAAACTCAAATACAGGATATTTTTTCTTTGCTACTCTAACTTCCGGCTAACGTCATTCAACCAAATAATTCAACAAAAGCTTTTTAATACTGTTTGTAATGGAACCGATTTGATGGTTTTTTTAGTAGTTATCAAGAAAACAAAAGATATTCAACTTGCGCGAGGGCAGTTACGTTTAGGAATATTTAGTCGTCAAATATCAAAAATGGATGCAAAAGTCGAAAAGTATATCTGCAATATTTGCTACAAACAATTCAAAACAAAGAGATTTTTGTATGACCATATAGAGTTTCATGACAAAGAGAATCATCATTGTAATGAACGTAGCAAGAATATTGCTGAACAGGAAGAAATAAAGTCTTACGTACATTGTCCCATCAAAGAAAGTATTCACGAGTGCCAATTTTGCCAAAAAGTATTTCAGTCAAAGGCAGATTTGAACAGACATTTGGTGATTCATTCAAAGCAGAAATCTCATTCTTGCGAAGTATGTAACAAATCCTTTTTAAGGATGCAAAACTTAAAACGACATCTGCAAGTTCATGCAGAGAAGAAACCGTATTACTGTGAAATTTGCCAAAGGACCTTTAATCAAAAATCTGACTTATATAGACATTTACGTATTCATACAAATGAGAAACCCTATTCTTGTGATGTATGTAACAAAGTTTTTTCCCAACTCTCTGGCTTAAATGTGCATTTACGCACTCACAGTGAAGAAAAACCTCATATTTGTAAAATCTGTAAAAAAGGCTTTTCTGAAAGATGGAATCTAAAGCAACACATATTTGTTCATACAAAGGAAGAACCTTACATTTGTGAAATTTGCAATAAGGCATTTTCTCAAAATGGTAATTTAAGAGTGCATTTGCGTATTCACACTAGTGAAAAGCCTTATGTTTGTGACATTTGCAGCAAAGCGTTTAATCACAGTGGAGCTTTGAAAACACATTTCCTTATCCATACAAAAGAAAAACCTTACATTTGTGAAATCTGCAATAAGGTATTTTGTCAAAGCAGCAATTTAAAAACACATTTGCGTATTCATACTAAAGAAAAGCCTTACGTTTGTGACATTTGCAACAAAGCTTTCTGTCGAAGAGGAGATTTAAAAATACATTTCCTTTTACATGCAAATGAAAAACCATACATTTGTGAAATATGTAATAAGGCATTCTCTAAAAAGGGTAATTTAAGAGTCCATTTGCGCATTCACACTAACGAAAAGCCTTATGTTTGTGATATTTGCAACAAGGCTTTCAATGTAAGGGGAACATTAAAAAAACATTTCCTTCTCCATACCAACGAAAAGCCTTATGTTTGTGAAATTTGCAATAAGGCATTTTCCCAGAGAGGTAATTTAAGATTGCATTTGCGCATTCACACTAAAGAAAAGCCTTATGTTTGTGAAATTTGCAACAAATTTTTTTCTTTAAGTGGTAATTTAAAAAAACATTTGCGTGTTCATAGTAAGTAAATTTATTGGACAAGGGAAATTCGAGTTGATTGAGTGTTTCTGAAACAGTAGTGTTTTGGAAAATTGATGGAAATTATGTTTGAATTTATGTATTGAACCACTAAATGCTGTAAATTTTTAATGCTGTATTTTTTATCAACTGAGACATACATGCTTTAAAATTATCAGTTACGACTGTAAAACCTTTTTTATTCATTTTTGTCTTACGAATTGAAGAATTGATTATTTAAGCTGTTGTTAAATAACTTCATTTTTAATAGAACTGAAATAGAAAATTTTGTAAGAAAACTTTTTTTCTAATTCAAATTTTTTTCTGAACTGATTATTTCAGGCATTCATTTAGAAATATATTTTTTATATTCACAGATAACTTTCTAGTTTTGGTTCAATTTTTAGGAAAAAAAGGTTTTAATCAACCATTTAATGAGAACATTTTTGTTTCATAAATAAAAGAATATAATTTTCATTTCATCAGTAAAATATTCTTCGAAGAGTATTTTATTAAAAGAATTTCAATGGATTTTTGTTAAAGTGTTATTTTTTGCACAATATTGGCATTAATTTTATGAATTGAAGTTCAAATTTATTCTGGAATTTTTTTCTGAAAAATACTTAACAGTAATTTTTTTTTAATTTTTTAACCCATTATTGTACCAAATGCTTTCCTTTCATATGTTTTTTGTTGTTAATTTGTCACGAAATAAACTAGAAATGTGCAGTATACAGTTCAATATTAATGTGCGATTCCACATGAAGTAATTTTATGTTCCAGTTTTTTTTTTTTTTTTCGAAATGGTAAAACAGAATTTTTGCATTTACATTTCTAGATTGTTTACAGAAGTTTTTGTAGTTTATTCATATTAATGTATAAACAGTTTTGATTTAACAATATATTCATAATTTACCTTATAAATATCGTTTTTAAGAAACACGTGTTGGGTTGGAAATCAATTAGTCCAATACCTCGTTGACGAAAATATTTTTCGAGATAACTTGCCGAATATGACTGATCCCACTTTTCAATCACTCGATAATGTTTTTCCTGTGTTTCCATCCTAAAAATATTTGCTTCTGTATACTTAGTTAAGTGATTATCATGAGCCTGAGGGTTTCAGCACATGTTCAGAGTATTGAAATGTTTTGGCCAATCACAGGTGTTTTGTTCCCGTGTGCGTCTGTCGTAAGTTTGAACTTTTTCCTGTGAAGATAATGATTTGGATTATGCAGCTTTTCTGATATTTCTTAATATGTATCCTCATGAGAATGATATTGCTAAAAGGGAAACAATATTTAAGAAAAATTGAATTTTTTTTATATATTTGATAATACCTACAAATATGGAGGACCTGATTATTAGTTTGAATAGGAACATATAATTTCATGAAAACGATAAGGATTAAATTCTTGAAATATTTTTCTGATCCACCGTCAAAATAGCTAATTAAATATTTTTCATATTTTTTCATTCATATCTACGTAATTCTAATGCGACATTTAGAGGCAAGTTATTATGTTTTATTCTAATTGTTTAAATTTTTTTTGTTTATACTATAAAGAAGTTACTTTCTGTAGACACTTATAGGTACATTTTTTATTTTTTATTTTGAGCGTGAATTTCGTTAAATTACATTTAAATACTCTAAATTGAATTTAAAGAGATCTTAGAGAACAATACAATCAAACATCAATCTAGTATGATTATTCAAAGTCATACTCCTTCCAATATCTTATTATAATTTTCCTTCTTGTATGAGAGGGGAGAACATTTTTAAAAATCACTTTGATGTGATTTTATGAATAGATAGATAAATGTTATGGGAATATTTAATTTTTGCCACAAAGTGAAATAAGAGGAATAGCAGATCTTGAATTTATGAACCACCTAATGGGTTATTATATTTAGGTGGATCACTTTTGGCGTACCAGATCGAACTTCAGTTTTCTATCGTTTGATACAATTTTAATTATATTTAAGTTAAATATATTCAAATTTATCATTTGCTTTACTTTTATTTACATATAGTTGATAAAATATTCACTTTAATATCTTTGCACAAGTCTCTTTAATTCTTTAATTTTAATTAAATTTAGCTTAAATATGTTAAAATTAAAAATTTATCCGTACCTTTAATTTAATAACGGAAAATTATAGTATTGTCCATTTCTCTATATTTCATCGCTTACTGTAATTTTTATAATTGAGTAATTTAATAAAAATTATAAAAAAAACGTACCTTTGGTAGCTAGATTTAATCTTTGCAAAACTTTGCATAAAAGGTTTTTCATTCTTATGAAACATCATTGTGACAACATGTAGAGTTTTAAGAATGCAATAAATTTTATTAATATTACTTTTATATTTTTAATACTTTTGGAAGTGAGTAATTTTCAATAATGAAAAACATGATTATGAAGTTTTCAAAAAAATTATGGGATCTAAAGGCAAAATAGGTTAGTAATGTAGTTTTTCGCAAACCGTGGAACTTGTGCGATTTCAAAAATCTCATGAAAGATCGAAGCCAAGGATTGTGCTAAACAGCAGTTTTACCAATTTTTGTTTCCCCATTTCACAAATGTAAATTAGAAAATGGCACTTATGAAAATATTGTTCAGTTAATAATTTTAAAGTTAACATTTCAAGAAGGCTTAAGGTTAACTATAAATCTTTAATCATTTTCTTAAATGCAGCACTTTCCGCTGAAGGAAATTGAAAATCCAAAAGAGAGGTGCAAAATTTTCTCTCTGCATATCATGAAATCCATAACAACCTTGTAAGAATCATCAAATAATACAGAATCGCAGAGGTTTGGAAGAGGATGGTAGGGGCAAAAAAAACTGAAAGAAGAAAAGAAAAATTCCGAATGTGAAGGTGGTATCCTTAAATATAAAAGAAACGCTCGCCGTGTGATTCTACAGAGCAGTGATTAGGAAGAAATTTATTAAGTTAAGATCGCATTAAATGCAAATAATAACCATTGTTTCACTTTGTTTTGCACTATACATATATTTATATTTTTTGGTAAATATAATGTTCAAAGTATATGGATTATAAAAAAAAGTATAGAAAGGTATATGGAAATAAAAAAAAATATTTTTCTTTAATGTTTTTTTCGGAAACTAATGTCCCTTTTTGTACTCACTTTTCGGTCAATAGTTTCCCACAACACAATCTTTATCATAAAATTTTCTACAAATGTTATAGGAGGCAACTTATCTATAATTTATCAAGGGTAAGATTTCTAAGAGCATGAACCCTTGAAAAACAGTTTGTTTACAGATATGTGAGATAAACAATTACTAAATTCGTGCGACCTCTTATAACAAAATAAAAATGGAAAATTTTCACAATTTGACTATGTTGATGTACATAAAGTACTCAAGAGAAGGACAGATAGACAAGTAAGATTTTGTTATTCTAAGTAAAATAGGTTATATGGACTTATACTCATATCTATTGATGTCTCAAAGTTCCTTGATAGTGCGGTAAGCTGCTTTTTAAAAAATCTAATTTTACTTCCGATACAATTAATTTCTTTACTCTAATACTCCCGTTAAACAGAAATATTTGATAAAAATTAAAAATATTATTTGTGGTTCAATCGCAGAAAACAAGTTTGCTACTCGTGTTAAATGGTTTTGGTTTTCACTGACCTTTCAGAATGTAATTATTCAAAAATGAGAATGTATATATCTTATTTAAAGTATGTGCCTTTTTTATTATTGTTACGATTTTTAAACTACAAACGGTGAAATGTATTCTAAAAGGCTCTAATTAGACTTTGATTATAATTAAAACATTTTTGACTTTAAACATTAATTGACAAAGGTGAGCTGATTTCTAAATTATGACTATCTTTATCTACAGTAAACTAAACTTTCTACAAAACATAGTAGTGGTCACAAAATAATACATAAATGCAAAAAAGATGAAACCTTTGTAAAACTTTCGGAGTATTGATGGAGTTTAATGGCGCAAGAGCCATGTGTTACTGTGCAGCTCCAAATAATGTGTATTTCCATGATCTAGACTTTTGAAAGATTAAGTGATAACATTTTAATGGTTCAAATACCCTGTTCCAAACAAAGTAAATGAGTGAGTGTAAAGATGTGATCTAGACGTGAAAAAATTGGAAAAAGAAAATTTGGTTGACTAGTTGGAGGATCGAATATGAGAAGGATCGCTAGGTTATAGCGGGGGCGCGTATCTCGTATTTACCAAAGACAGTAAACCCCATAGGAACGAAAAAGATCATTAGGGTGGCTAGGGTGAGTGATGCCCCTACCTTCTACAGAAAGCAAGTAACTGAGGTAACCAGGTACAGTGTTCCTTGCTATATCTCTGAGGTACTGCATATCTGTTAAATACATTCACTCCTCTAACATTCCGTCCCTTCGAAGCTATATGTATGAGAACTATCTTCCAAAATCTTTTAGGAATTTACATCCCTCACAAAATTAGTATCCATACCTAGTCGTGCTAGTACCAAAGGTACTGTGACGTAAGAGAACTCTCTCCCTAGTTATTTCGCACACACTTTTACTGCCCTGTTCTGAGAAAAGTATTTTTCTGTGAAATCTCGGAATGTGAGTGCGATGGAGTTAAAAATAAGTAGTAGAAAAATTCTAAGTGCACCTAATAAGAATAAATGCAATGCACATGTAACCTGTGATGTTAGCTGTGCCCTCTTATGTCTCTCGTGATCGTTTCTAGTTACGTGATGTTTTCTAATTGAAATTATTTTTTTTATTCAACTCATACTAAATAGCTACAATGTTGTATATATTAATTTTTAGCATTATTTACATACAGGATTTAAAAATGTAAGTACTTTGATAGGAAAAACCTAAGAAAATTTTGAAACATTTAATTATGATTATCTTCAAATTTTTTGAAATTTAATATCCCCCCCCCTTCTATTTGTGTGTGCTGATGGTCAAAAATATATTTAATGATATATTTTTGTCCTTTGGAGGAGTAAATTTCTTATTCCTTGATCAAATAGCTTGATAAAACATAAGGGAAAATACTTTCAGAGAAAATAGTTCATAATAATTATCAGAAAGTAAAAGATCTTCAACTATTACTTCTACATTGAAGGAAATCTCCAAATCAATACCGTAAAATGTACACAAAGTTTGGAATACTTCTCACGGGAAAACAGCGGTAACAAGGTAAACTACATCGACGCATATATAAAGCTCTAATTACTTGCAAATATCTGTTGGAACAATAAGCATAGTAATAAGTAAAATTCATCTTAAAAAGTTAAAATTTACCTAAAATACTTCATGCTATTCTGCTTGTAAACCATTTAGACAAATGGAAATCAATTGTTACCCTTAATTACTTAAATGATTTTAGCGAAAAATGTTTACAGACTGTGGAGAAAAGAGTTCAAATATGGGTCCGAGAATACTAAGAAAGTTTAGGAAGGGCTTGATGATAGTTAAAAGAGTTGTAAACAATGTGCTATTAAAACAATGAGCTCTTAAATTTCTTTCGTAGTAAGCGAGTAAATGACATTCAATGTCTGCGAACTCTTTTTTATTTAGAAGAATAAATAGATGAAATAGAAATGAGCAGAGAATTTGATGAAAGGAGACTTGTGCATGGTACTAATCACAGTTGCACTCAAATCAATATAAGCGACCGCGGTAGCAGAGTGGTCATGGTCGCTAACGCGAGACTAATGTTGTTCGACTAGGGTTCTTTGGGAAATCCAGACACTTGAGCTGGCTCCTCCCTCTCCAAACTTCGACAAAGTGAAAAAAAGAGGTCTTTGAAACTCGAGATATAGAAATTGTTTGAGACTCGGTTCCAGGGTTTGATTCTAGTCGTATGTAACTTTGAACCCACGAATCGAAGAAAACAAACGGTCGTAAATCCGCGACTATGACCACATAGCTACTTACGTCACAAAGTGAAGCTAAGTGCTGTCGAAAACGTCCTTTACAATCCAAATTTGCAACTTAACTTCTCGGGTATTTTAAATATTAGTTGTATGTATAAAGAGTATTTAAATCAAACGTTAACAAAAATTTACTTATTTTGAATTATATATTTACGCTATTCTAGATCATATGAAATTCATTTAAGTATTAAATAATCAAAAATAATATAAACCAAAAGAAAATAGATTGATACGCTATTCCCATCTGTAACTAGTCTTATTGTTCAAATTACCGTTCTGCCATGATATACATTTTTGGCCGTGGTAGTCTAGTGGTCAAGGTCACGAATACGAAGGCGTTGTTTCGTCGATGTGGATTCGAGTTCTTGAGGCAATGAAACGCCGTAGCATAGCATGTCAGATGCTCGTTCAATTCAAATGGAGGTCGCTGAAGGCGTTGTCTAGATATTGAGAAAGGATGATGAAGGCTCGGGGGATGTCACTACACGACTCTAGGAGGATGTTGCACGAGGATGATGCCCTCGTGTTGCTTTTAAATATGACAGAAATAAACAATCAATATATTACAATGTCATATTGTTTTGCACGAGATTTGGTGGCCCCGGTAGCCTAGTGGTAATGGTTTCAGATTATTACCCAGGGGTTTTCGTTCAGTCTTGTGTTCGATTCTTGTACGTGTAGCAAGTGCCCCGAATCCTCCCGTTGGCGTGGTGTGGAAGTTAGGAGAAAGAGGTGCTAGCTCAAGTGTTGTCCTCGTCCCTTGACCGAGGTTCAAAATAACGAGGGCCGTCGCCAATAGCCCTCATGTTACTTCTAGTGAGACGGTAAACTAAACTAAATTTGCACGATGTAATTCAGTTTAAATGTTCATGCGCATCTTTTTAGTTTTGCTTTAAAATTATCCATAAAAATGATGAATGATGTACGTGGTCGCCGTAATATTGATTTTTGGACTTTTGTTTAGTTGTTTACTGACAACAGAAAGCTCAAGACTATTGGGGACGGTCCTCGTACGTCTTAATGTAGGTCAAGAGAAAAGAACTAAACATATGTTACAATAACTGTTAGAATTTGAAACTCATCATATTTTATGTGCAAGAGTCCCACAACTGGGTAGGTTTTCATTGGCATCTGTGATGGACCCACGATTCAATAAAAAACCCTGAAACCGATTTAGGGATTTTGACTACTAGAGTTGATAATTAAAATTTCCAAGTTTCCTCACTTTTGGAAGTTTTTAAGGTCTAATTTCAATTAAACTGAGGCAAGTTCCTATATGAAGGATAATGAGAGTATAATAAAATTTAGAGTCGAACTCGCAAACATCGACTGAAAGAATATCCATAGCCACAAGGTTTTGAACTTGACCCCTAGATTAAACTCGGTCAAGGAAGTCCAGATTCGTCAAATTGAAAGAAGCGATATATTTTCATGTTTTTCAAAAATAAAAATTGAATTAAATTTTGTTTGAGAATATGATTTATCTCATATCATATGCAGTTTCTTTCCAAAAGCATTGCTTTTTAAATGCTTTGTTAGAAAAACTGCAAAAAGTTTAATTTTTAAAGGTTTACCAAGACCAAATTCAAATTCTGTTATCAGAGCATAAATCAATACGTTGAAGAAATATCAAATTAAAATAAATACCTAAAACTTTGAATAGTTTCATTACTAATAATTAATATTATGTAATGATATATTACAGTTTGTCTACCTGTACTTATGATACCATAAAATGTTTCTTTTTCATTTTCAAATGTCTACCAAATTATTTCTTTATTACTACCAAGACAATTTATATGCAAAGAAACTCGAACGGAATTTCAATGTAAAGGAATTGAATTGGGACTTCTATTTATTCCTGTAAAGAGAACAAAAAGAAAACTTTAGTTGTGTGCGATTAATTTTAGGAGAGTTTAGTCCTATTAATTTAGTTTAAAAAATGGATACAACGAGTGAAAACTGTTACATGAGCAATAAGTGTGGTAAAGAACTCAAAACAAAGTTATAACTGTTCAACCACTTAAGATTACATAATGAAAAGTTGCATTCTTACAAAACACGTTACTAGAATTTTGATGAAATGAATGTAATGAAGTCTCATGAATTTACGTCTAATGTAGAAAAAATTCACGAGTGTCAATTTTGCTCAAAAACTTTTCATCTAATGGCATGCTTGGACAACCATTTGATGATTCCTTCAAAAGAGAAATCTCCTACTTTGGAAATATGCAACAAATTCTTTTTAAGGATGCATAGCTTAAAATGACATCTGCAAACTCATGCAGAGAAGGAACAGAACTGTAGTGAAATTTACCACATCACCTTTAAACAAAAGTTTTATTTTCATAGACATTTTTGTAGTCATACAAATGAAAAGCCATATTCTTGTCATGTATGCAAGTAGGCGTTTTCCGTTCATCACAGATTAAATTCGTATTTACTCACTCATACTTTCGAAAGACCTTATGTTTGCAATATATGTAACAATGGTTTTTCTGTGAGTAGTAATTAAAAAATCTCTTAAGTATTCTTACAAACAAAAAGTCTTATGTTTGTGAAATTTACAAGAAGGCTTTTTCTCGTAGCGGACATTTAAGAAGGCACCTACTTATTCACACAAACGAAAAACCATACACTTGTGAAATTTGTAAAAAGGCCTTTTCTCGTAGCGGACATTTAAAAGTGCATTTGCGCATTCACACTAATGAAAAGCCTTATCCCTGTGAAATTTGCAGCAAGGCTTTCAGTCATATTTGTGCTCTAAAAATCAATTTGCGTATTCACACTAAAGAAAAATCTTACTTTTGTGAAATTTGCAATAAATGTTTTCTCACAATGGAAGTTTAAAAGTGCATTTGCAAATTCATTCAAGGTGATCGTTTTAAATATGAAAAATACGATGATAATATGTCTTCGTGTTCTCAAATTTCTAAATTCCGCGGATTTTGAATTAAACCTTGGAAATCAATGTGCCTTCATTATGAACAATGAAAACTTTCTCATGCTGCAATTTTTTTAAAATTTTGCATTCGTACAGGAATATTGTATGGATATGAAATCTAAAATTAAAACACTTTTATCTCGATTATGCCTTTGATCTGATGCTTGTGGCGGCATATTTTGTTTTTAAATTAATTTAAAATAGAGAAGCAAGCATCTTTTACATGTGATTTTACTTCTGAACTTTCATTTTCATACCATTAATTGTATGTTTTCTAATTGCTGTGAACTAATTTTTCATTCTTTTTCCTTTTATGCAAGAAATTTTTTTAATTGTTTCTTTGGTGAGAAAATTGGTCTTTGATAAATTTAACGATGTAAAATATTTTTTTAACTAAACGAAATAATTTATCTAGCATATATTTAGGAAAAACTATTCAACTGTCATAGTTGAAATATTATTTCATTTAATATAGTGAAAGTATGTTATGAGACAAAATAAGTTTTTAATCTTATTTTGATGCATTGTTTGCATAAAAGGATTAGTAGTGACTTTTAATTAATCTAATTGCTATGTTTTAGTTTGTGCTTCGTTGTAGATTACTTATTAAATAAAAAAAAATACAATTTTAAATATAAAAATAATTAATCATATATAATATTTTATATATTATTCTTATAACTTTTTCGAAAGAAAAATGTTGACTTCAGTCTGCATATATATATCACAGTTGATTATTCCTTAGAAATTACTTTGATGATATTATTTTTCGTTTCTTCAACAAAGTTCGAAATAATGAGTTCTAATACTAACATAAATCATGTTGCTTCCAATTGCGACGTTAATAAACATCTAGTTCCAGTGTATCCTTAATAAACAATGATTGTATCGATGAACAATGATTTTGCAAAAAAAAAAAAAAAGAAGGAAAGAAAAAAGAAAAGAATATTCAAGCTATTGGTTTAATTGAAGTCAAACATAGATTGGTTCCAAGAAATATCCGCTTTTACGTCTTACCATTTTTGTTGAGGGTTAAAGTGTATGTATAGCACACGAATTAAAACTATTTTAATTTGGTAAAAAATATTAGGATTAATGAATAAAAAATCAACTGAAGTTTTAAAATTGTATATTTATTTAATGTAATATTTCCAGGTTTTTTCCATATTAAATCTCGTAGCATCAAAACAGCTTTGTATAAAAAGTTGTGATTTACGCATCTTTTAAACAAAGATGCATAAATCACATCTTATTTTAATCTTTATCTCATATTACATTTTAATTTAAATTACATTTAAATTACATTTTATTTTAATATTTAATCTTTATGCAATAATTTATTACTCAACTTTTACACATATTTAAGATGTGATTCAGGAAAAAGCTAAATGTGATTCGGTAAAAAGCTAAAGTCACTCAACGTTAGGAATTTTTTTAAATAAATTCCAAACTGATTCACACACACACGAATAATGATTTCAAACTAAGAAATTTTAATGTCACAGTAATGATTCTAACTTCTATAATACGAAAGAACTTAATTAATAACATACTAAAGTATATTTTGTATCTTAAGGTGCTGATTCGATTTAACTGACACAACCGATGGATAGATCCTGTTTTTCCTGGATCATACTTAGATAAAAGAATGTTTTTGTGAATGAGGAATAAAAGTAATCTTTATATCCTGCCTATTAGAAGAAAGAGGAAATTTACTACGTATAGGTGAAAGCTGGTGAACTTAGTTTGTTCGTAAGTATTTAAATACGACTATTTTTGCTTTCTATCAATTATATATTATCTTTGTGGATGAATAATAATTTTTAGTAAGATTTATGATTTTCTTAACCATATTAATTTAATTTCTTTATCACTGTTAAACACGACATGACAAAACCTGCATAGGTTCGGCATTTCCGTGTAAATTATCTAATTTAATATCGGTTTTAAGTAATGTAAAAATAAAACACTGCAGAAATTCAATTGATTTTAAATCTTCTTTAAAATCTTTTGTCGATGATAAGAACATTGAACATCAAAACTGAAACGTCAAACCAAATCCATTATATACTAGAAAAATAACGCGGGATCTTAGGAAATGGTATATTTGATTATAAACAAATGAAAAGGAATGCGCCAGATATGGCATTCCTATCATTAAACTTGCATTTGGCGCCAATGTGAAGATTTACTGCCGCGAGAAAGTTAATGTACAGTATCCACATAGCATGACTAGTCTTATGCGGAATAAGGACTCGAATCCACCATATCGTCGTCAGCGAGCTCATGACCATGACTTCTTAGCAACCTGAAATCGGAAAGATAAATACGTATCGGAAAGATAAATACGTATTAATTGAGGTGAAAAGGTATAAATCCTCTTCAGAATTGCGAATAAATTTTCTTTGTGCCCTTCAAATCACGCTAGACAAGTTAGAAATAGATGCTTCACGTATATCGTCACTGAACTAGAAAAGGTGATATCGTAAATTCCAACAGGAGAGAAAATGCATGCTTCATACAATGCAATTACTTTGAAAGTTGTAAAACAAAGTGCGTTTACGTTTCAACCCTAAACAAAGCATTACACATGCGAGATTTGCATGAGGGCTTTGTCTGATAGTGGAAGTATAAAAAGGCTCTTGTCTACTCACACTAAAGAAATGACTTATGTTAGAGAAATGTACAGTAAAGTGCTCAGTAAAAGTTGTCTCTGAAAAAAAATCATTTGCGTGTTGATACCTACGGAAAGCTATATAGTTGTGAAATTTACCAGGCTTGTTTATTCAAAATTGCTATTTAAAAAGACATTTGTACGTTCACCCTAAAAAAAGTGAATGTTTTATACACGAAAAACTCCCCTGGAGATAAATATAGGCATTATTTCAATTCAGTCCTGTTTCTGAGTATAGATTCGACTAAAGACTCGTCGTGTAGAAGGGATGATGCAGTTCAATGTTTGAGATTATTAAGGCATGTTGCTGTGATGAAAGTAATATCCTTAAATCTGTGTATGATTAATCCAAGCTTCGACTCTAAGGTAGGCGTTTTAAGTATTTTCTTATACTTAATTAATACTATAGTGTAATAGTATAAAGTATTTATTTTTCATGATCAAATCTTTCGCTCCTAAATAAAAATTTCGCTTATTGATTTTTTGAGTTTATGGAATATAGAGCAACAAAGAAATACACGTCATTTTCATTCATATTATTTGATGAGATCTGCATGCAAGAAACAGAGACTTATTTATTAATTGACTGTTTATTAACATCGTCCTTTCAAACAAAATCAGGAGGCAAGAGGTCAAATCGGTCAAGTGACAAGGATGATATATGAGTTGGTACCAACCATTTTCGAACTTCCACAACTGAGCAAAAGAAGAAGTAGAAGTCTCTAAAGATTTCATGTTCATTAGCTTAGCTACTCGGTATCAGACATCGAGCTATCAACACTTCGGAAACAAAGTTGCCTGCGACTTCTCAAGTATGACCACTACGTTACCGAGACACAAAAACAAATTCAATGTTATATTGAGATGCTAAACGAAACAGCCAACATTCGCATACACTACATGTCACAATGATGGTAGTGATATTCGTATAATTGTATATGATTAATCGAAGCTTCGACGCTGAGGTAGAGTTACCATTCATTTTAGTTTACTATTGTAATGTTGTTTAAAAACATTTACTTCATGAAATAACTAAAACACTGAGATGCTTTATCAACTTACTAGGGTAATGAAGTACTTTCTTTTTAGTCTCTTTGCATCATTATGTAAGATTTTGGTTCAGTTGTTTTCATCGTATAGGATATGACAAAGAAAGTTAACATATATTAAAAAACATGTTAATTGGCACCGAAAAGAAAGAGAAATCCTAATGAAAATTCTCAAAAAAATAATTTTTACGATATTGACTTATAGAGAGAACAGGTTACATACTTTAAATCACAACATCATTCTTTTTTTATCTGCTTCAGATTTCAATTATTTTTACTTTCTGTGGCATAAGAGTTTCAACTTTAATCTTAAAATGTCCTTGCAGATGACATTTATCTTTCAGTACGGTATTCTTTCAGGAACGATTTTGATGATGCCAATGTTCAAAAAATTATTTTAGATATTCAGCGCAAATAATCCTGATAGCTACCTCCAAGCCATGCAAAATCTATGATATTTTTTTATCGATTATTCTTATAATGCTTTACAATCTTTTGTACATTCGCAAAAATCAAAATTTTTATGAATTAATATTAATAAAATCGTTCTACGGCTAACTGCAGTGTTTTCAAAAAGATATACCAGCAAATGTATTAAAATTGCACACATTTCTTTAATAGCAATCAAGGCATTAAGTGTAGTATCTAAAATAGTTTTGCAAGGAATAAAAGCATTTAAAACAAAAATTATGGCCCCGTTAGCCTGTTGGTCATGTTTCCGGATTCATGGCCGGTGGTTTTCGTTCAGTTGCGGGTTCGCTCCATGGCCGCAAAAGACCCGCCAAGTAGACGGGGCTGATGTACGTTACATCTGTCGGGCCCAAAGTCTTCCCAAAGGCGTGATGTGGAAGTTAGGATAGGGGGTGTGCCAGCTCAGGTGTCGTTTTCGTCACTTTAAGAAGGTTCGGAATTTCGAAGTATATCGCCAATAGCTCTCGCATTGCTCCAAGTGCGACGTCAATAAGAAAACACCTTTTAACAAAATTTAGATCTCATTCAGGAGACTGAATATACTAACACCTCCCTGACGGCAAGCAAAAACAATGCCATATTAGAATAAACTTTTATTATATTATATATATAGTTCGTTTGACTTTTTCCTCCGAAAGAGACATTTAATGTTTATTGTTTTACTTAGACAGTTAAGTCATGGTCCAGATTCGAGATATGTTACAATCTCAGTTACAATACTTCTAAGATGAGTGGTTGGCCCAATTAGCAAACTGTTCCTGAAGGTGAACGAAGCATCCGCGTTGCTTTCATCCCGTCGTGGATTTTAAAACGGATGCAACAAAAGATCCGGAGCGTAGCCGGGGCTCATGCTCGTTAAAACTGCCGATGCTCAATGTCGTTTCTTTGGCGTAGAGTGGAAGTTAGGAGAGGGAGGTACCAACATTCGTACCGTCCTCGTCACTTGACATGAGTTCAAAATTACGCGATTCTTTTGCCAATTCACCTCGTGTTGTTTCTAGTGTTACTTTAATAAAAACAAAGAATCAATCTGTTTAAGAAATGGATGAAACTAAAAAGAGAGATGTATAGATTTATTGCAAAGCGAAAATTAAAACGCATCGATCTCGTCACTTGATCGTGGATCAAAATTATGAGGTTCTTCGCCAATAGCCCTCGTGCAGCATGTATTGCGCTGTAATATAACTAACCTATCTTTTATGTAGGACAACTACCGCAGAAGTCAAGGGGTCATGGACTCGACATCACAGTAGGCGTTATTTATAGCGACTCATGGGTTCACATCCGTATCCCAGTAAGATCCGAAAAACAGCAGGAATATGCAGTTGTAATTTGTAGAGGATCAATGTATTAACCTTGGAATGGATGATTATCAAGTGTTAAAAGTTGGTTGCCAGTTCACGTGTTTCGCTCTTTACTTCAATGT
>BMAW01099321.1:93804-106823 GCA_019974015.1 Nephila pilipes | reverse complement strand
TATATATATTACTAAACACTGTATAATTTCCTTTTAACACTCTCATAACTTTGTAATTAAATATTTTCGTACGCAATAATCTCATAAATATTAAATTTCTTATAAATCGCTTTTAGAACATTTTAATAAAATCCGCTATATGTTAGAATTTAAAAAAAAAAAAGATCTTCCAAATGTAACTGTGAATAGCACATAAATCTATTTATTATTAATATATTTCATCGTATCAGCACCGTTTTTAATAATGTGGCAGTACTCTCGAACCTATGTACAATATTTTGAATAATTTTGCAATTTTTTTTACCAGATAGAGTAGTTTATGTATTCGAACCCTTAGTTGATGTTCTAAATTTTATAAGGGTTTTTATGAGATTTTAATGTTAAACTTTTTTTTTGGAAATGTACATATTACATAATGACACCAATTTTCTGAAAAAATAAATAATTGTTTTAGAATTTTTTTTTCTTCCGACTATTGCTCACAATTTTTACAAAAATTTTTATTTTGAAAATGCTTATGAGTTAAATTAATGTAGAATTTTTTAGAATTAATTAATGTAGAATTACATTAGCAGGTTTGTTAAATAGTTTGACTACATAAGTAATAATAAATCTATCACGAAGATTCATAACAGCTGTTTTTATAGTTTCCATATAAATATCTAATTCATTTTAATAACAATATCACTCAGAATTTTTTTAAAAATCATATTTAATACAGACTATAAATTGCTTAAAAGCTTCAAAAGAAAATAGTTAATTTAATTTAGTAATAAAATTCTCATTACCTAAATTAAATTTTTCTTAACATAAAAACTATTTTTCAAATGTTATGTCTGAAATTATTCTTATGATTCAGGTATCTTTTAATAACTTATTATGTGCACTATCCAAATTTCTATGTTTACATGTTGATATTTCGCCTTGATATACTCTTTGTCAGCATTACACATGCAAATGTCCTCAATTTCTTAAGAATCTAAGTTATCATTTGTCATTAAAAATAAATCGAATACGGAATGTTTCTGCTCGATTACTTTCTTTTCCTGACTTTCGGAAGTATTTTTAAATATTTATTGAAAATCTCAATATTCACATCTACATTATATTTTCAAGAATGGGATTATATGCTTTTTATTCTCTGAAAAGAGGGTGATTAATAACTTTTTTAGAGATGGCGGTGGATCCAAAATGGTTGAGAAATAATAGTCTAAAAGCATATTTATATATATAAAAAAAACTCTTGCGTGTTTTTACACTAAGACTTACGATCATTTATAAATTTCTTTAATCAGTTTAACAAAAGAAATATTAGCAAAGGAACTTTTCTACAAAGTTATAAATAATGTATATAAACAGATGGTAAGGAAACTGAATATATTAATCATTTCGATGGAAAAAATGTATAGATGCTGAAATTTATTTTTTTTAACAAATCTTTCATGAGCTATTCTCAAAATAAGAAAAAAAAAAGACAATTAAAGAACACTGACTTAGTGAAAACCATTAATGGTCGATGTAATTACACGTTCTGAATATTAAATATGATTCTGAAGAAAAGAAAGTAATGCCTCTGAAAAGAAAGAAACTGTAATTTTATTCCTCTTCTCTCTCTTGCGTTTCCACAAAGGGAACGCTTAATTAATCTTTTATTCTGTTGAAATAACAAATTGTTGTCTTCTCAAAGGGATAGATTTAGTTTTCTTTCAGATTATTTTCGAAAACATTCAAGCAATTGTTGTAAATTAAGACTCTATTGGAGAGTTCAAATTGAATTCGGGTTTAAAAAAAAAAGCCTTGAATCTTAATTTGCAATTCAAAAAAGATAGTCCTGAAATTTTTTTTATTTGTTACAAGGACAGTAGGAGTGGTATAAATGTTTCACTCAAAAAAAGTATAAAAAATTTAGTCATCGAATATTTCCGATTCAAGCCAATCCGTGTTTAAGGCGAGAGTGCGTTTTGGAATCCTGTACAACATTCGAGACCCATAGATAAGCCGAGGATGATTCTGAGTAAGAAAAGGACATAAATTCTAGTCTGAAAAGTGATGTTGATTTGCATCCGGACATTTTGTTGAATAGAAGTTAATCCGATGGATAATTCTGTGTGATTCTTGGATTGTGACACAAACTCAAATATTATATATATATATACATTATTATTATTATTATTATTTTTATATTTATTTTACATTATTTTTTAATTTTATTCTTGGCTCTCTATTTCTCTCGCTTTCAATATCTCTTTATATGTGTTATTATATATTTGAAAGATTTTTAAATAAGTTTTTTCTTTCTGTAGGGTGAAAAATTTTTAATATTTGGTGTCATTAATACATTTTTAATATTTGGCCATTTTTCATTTTCTTCTATTTTTTCTCCTTATTTTGTTTTTTAAAAAAGCTTTGAGTAAGTTTATTATTGGTTTATTAATTATGTTAAATATTGTTTTTTTTTTTTTACTATTACTTTTCTGTATTTTCCAATAAGTAAATTTAAGTAACTGATTCATTCGTTTTCCTTCAGATCAATCAGTCAGAATTTGTGAGTTTCCTTTAAATCAGTCAATTAGAAATTTTTACTCTCTTTGGTGGAGAAATCATTCACAGGGTATTGGTATATTGAAAGGAGTATTGGTGGGTACAATTGTGTAGAGTTTACTCGGTTTGTATTAGTTTTATTTTTTAATTTTAGTTTTTTTGATGCAATATGTTCAGAAGTTTTTGTATAACTTAAATAATTTCATTATACTTGTGATATAATGTTTATATGGATCGATATTTTATATTTATGATGACGTGTAGTTAGTAAGTATTTCATATTTCACTATGTTTTAGTTTGCTAACCTTTGTGATATAATTTTTGGTTTTCTTAATTTAACTCTTTTTAGTTTAGGTTTTTAATTAGGTGTGAAAATATTTTAGATGAGTGTTTAGATGTAATTAGGCATTTTGTACTGTAATTGAATACCTCTCCTTCTTTATTATTATTTTTTGTTGTTGCTGAATTTCTGAGTTTTGGTTTGTTATCATCTTATTATGCAATTTACTGAAGTATAATGGTTACACCTGTAGTTACCCATATAAACACACATTAGTTATTTATTATTTATTAGTTAGTGGATTAGAAAGCGGAAATTACATTATTTCCATTTTTCTAAATTTTGGCTCCTCCATAACTTTATTAGTTTTAAACTGTTTGTTATTAAACAGTTTATTAAAATTTTAGATTATTTGATTCTTTAAGTAACTTTTTGCGAGATTTACATTAATATGGATTTGATTTTTCATTATTTCTGAAAATATTTAGTTTTTTCAGTCTTAGTTGTTCCTGTTTTCAATACTCTTATTTTTTGTATGTTTATAAAATGTACTACACACCCACCCACACCCAATTTTTTCAACGGACCCAATCCTTGTTCCTTTTAATACAGATATCACCTTAGGAAACAGATAGAATTCGCAGGGCGTATGTTCCGGCGAATGGTCGTACACTGGGATGTTATAATTGGCCTAGAAACCTTTTGACAGACAATGTGGAATGACTTGTCCTTTCACAATTCTGGTTATTTTTTCCTTATTCTTTCCCAGATTTGATCAAGACCGTGGCGATTAATAGCTTGACTTTCAGGAACCCAGTGAATGTATACAATCCTGTGAATATCGAAAAAAACAATCATCATTGCTTTGGATTTTAATTTGCTCTTTCATTGTTCAGACACATACGTGATAAACATGTACATTGATATTATATATACGTAATACACATAAACACTGATAAGACATAAATATGATAAGCATATATATTGATCAGACATATACGTAATAAACATAAACATCAATAAGACACAAATGTTATAAACATATATGTGATAAACTATCCATTGATAGATATGCTAATGTTAGTAGACATACACTTTAAGGACTATTTCATGTAGAAATGATTCGCAATTATAATTGGTAGTATAAGATTTGAAATCATTTGAAGCTCTTCAATACATGCATTTAAAAACCGAAAATTTATGTTAAAGTTACAATATAAACGTTTTATTAATAATGTATAAATAAGTTTAAAAATTAATTCTGGAGTTTATTATAAATATTTATTTAGGGAATTTTATAAACCTTAAAATCAGATACTAATAGGACCTCGCATTTTGAAGAACGGCTAAGAATTTAAAACATACTAAATTTCGAGTTTTAGGTAAAAAAAACTAATAAATGGAAGCATCATAATCCAATTAAAATTTTTAACCTGCATTTGATATGATTTTTTATAAAAATAATTATAAACAAATAAATGTAAAATTCTTTGAAAGACAAAAAAAAAAAAAAAAAACCAATGTGAATTAAAATTGTTTTAAAATTTTCAATAATTATTAAAAATTACTTAAAATAATAAACAGTTTTTTTTGGAATTGCCCACCGTTTATTGTTAAAATGACTTGTTTAAATAAGAGGGCTAAACCAAGATTGAAATTCGTAAAATTAAATTATTTGAGAATTATCTGATTAAAATTGTGTATAAAGAAGTATTCAAAAAATTTCTATTAAATTGCCAATATAATTACAGAGCTACTTCAAATTAAAAGCTGAAGGCTTTTGTCTACTGATAATCTTGATTTCGTAATCGTAGTATTAATCTTATGGAGTTTTTGAATTATTTCTCAAAAAAAGGCTAGACTGGTTTATTTTTTTGAATGCAATAAATTATATTTGAAAGAACAAAAATTAATGAAGGTTTTTCTGAATTACCTTTTATCTCTAATTTTTAAAAATATTTTTATATCTTTTTTCATAATTCGTGTATGGGTTTTCTGCTCTTTAAAATATATTTTAAAAGATTTCAAAATTTTGAGAAAAAATACAATTCTTCAGAAACTTACATTATTTTTGATCTTTTGGATATACTTTATGGTTTTCAAATTGATAAAGTAGTTCAGAATTGAGCAGGAAAGCACAGAAATGTCTTAGGATTAACATTACTTTCAACAAATCAAAATGGCTAGTGTATGGGAGTCTTAAAAAGGTGAAAAAAATTTTGGAAAATTTATTTTCAAGGTATCAGTCATAGCAGACAATCAGATGCATTTCTGACTTCGATCCATTTTTTTTTATTAGAAAAGGGATATTGCGACTGAAAAGTGTTCGATATTTTCGCGATAAGGGGAGTAATGGGCTATTAAAGTACGAAACACGACAACCAGGTAATTAAGACTCAAGCCATTAAAGGTACGTGCTCATATATCTCGGTATCAAAATGAGGTAGTGTCACGTCTTTTAATGGGAATTGCAGATTTTCATAATTTTTTTACTTTTGGCCTTATCCAAAATCTGTCCCATTTCTGAACTGAAATGTAACTGCAGTGAGAAAGATATGAATATTTTATCAAATTTTAGCACGTCACGAAAAAAGGTAAGTAGATTCTATTTTCAGCACATTAGAGTGCTCGCAAATTAAAGCTATTACAGTTAATTTTATCTTTAATTTTTGTTAATTTTAATAATCCGCCCGAGTGACAAATTTAATTTGAATTTGAAATAAAAAAATAATTAATCTCTTTTTTCTATATTTGGTGTTAAAAAATATATTTTGACGTAAAGATGAAGTTTTTTTTCTGAATGATGGAGTATATTCTTTACAGAAAGAAAAATAGCAACGATTCTACTTATTTTGTGCGTTAAAATTATAGAGAAATGAAAAAAAAATATACAGAAATATCTCTTTTCTCTTTAGATTACGACACTGCTTAACGAATAATTTTTATCCATAGTTTCCTATATTTCAGTTACAGTAAATTATTTTAACCGTGGGAATAATGTTGTATGATTAAGCATTTTTTTTTCGACAAAATTATAATTTAGTAATGAAAACCCTTTGGTGAATATTGTTTGTTAAAAATTTTCTGTGATATTTCTTGCTCGTTCAATAATTTATTTTCCGAGGTTGTAATTTTAGTCCTTTTTATGAAGATGATGAAGAGAAATTACACAAAAAGGGGCTGTATTTCAAGCTGAAAATCTAAGAAAAATAAAGTTGAATAAATTTGTGTGTGTGTTTTTTAAAGAGGTTAATATCTTAAAGCTAGAACTCAAATAATGAAAAATAATTTTAAAGTACTGAGTTTTTTCTGAACCTACTTTTAGTTTCTGTTAACTCAAAAGAAAGAAGAAGCATAAAAAGAATGTAATAGGATTAAAAAATATGTCATATAAGCATAGCAAACATAAAACAATATTAGATGAAGAATTGAATATATTTTCACGAATTTTACTAAGAATAAATAACAACATATAACACATACATAAACAAGTTAGCAACATAAACAATACCTAAAAGCTTAAAATAATCTTTATATTACATCAAACTTCAAGAAAATATTATTCTTGATACAAAAACTATAGAATGATATTGCCATTATATGAAAGATAACCGATATTAATGACACTTTGTTTCCAATGTCTGATTCTTCTAAATTTTCCTTCAAATTTTAAGAATTATAAGTAAGAAAGAATAAAATGATCCGAAACTCTTGTTTATATTATTAACAAAGATATTGGATATGACACTTTTCCTTTTCATTTCTGTTATACATGTGTTATATATATATATATATATATATATATATACATATGTGTCTGTATGTGTGTGAGGAACAGTACTGTATCACTTTACTTTGAAATATAATTAAATTAAACACCAATGCATATTCTTTCCGACTAGCGTTTGCGCATACAAATTATTTCAACTTTTAACTCTTTAGAACAGTGAATTTTATAATATTCTAGATGACACTCAGAGGCTGCTAAGTTAAAAAACTCCCGTTTTGCCAAAGTAAAAATTAAGGAGACAATACTTTCATAGGAATTTTTGTTCTTGTATATATATATATATAAAGAGGGAAATGTGTGCGTAATTTTGTTTTAAATGTGCATAATTGATAAATTTTGCTTCTTAATTTGTTTTTTCGTTTCGTCTATTTTAATTTACTATTTAGATTGATTCAATTTTTACTCACTGAGGAGTGTTGGTACCATAAAACATGTTTGACCAAAAATTTAGTCCCTAGTGTGAATGTTCTAATCTTTTCATGTTGGATATTCAACTATGCATTAAATTATTTATTCATTTGCCTATAAATATTTGTTTCTTTCCGTTTTGTATTTTTTACTGATTTGTAAGTTATCTATTCTTTCTGTTAATTTTGTATTTTTATTATTAATTTGCTTATATATATATAAACGAAGAAATTTCTTGGTGTATCAAGTGATCAGAAATGGGAATTGCATGCCTAATCACCATATATACCAGGCAGTTATAATTAAAGTTACACAATTCAGAGGCCTGTAGAACACGTTCTACTTATCGAATTTTGATGAAACTTGGAATTTCTGCTATATGGACAATAGGGAAAAGGTTTCTGCAATAAAAAAAAAATGTTCAAATTTTGACCACTAGGAGGAAATGTGTTGCCCAAAGAAGAACAAAAAATATGTTAGAAAGGTTAAAATTTATTCAGTTACAGAATATGCTCAATATGTGCTCCATTTACATCAATAACGTGTTGAAAGCGCATTATAGCGTTTTCAATGGTAGCGCGAAGCAACTCACGAGGGATTTCAGCCACATGGCGTATAATGCTAGCTTTCAAATCAAGTAAAATCCTAATTCCTCCTTTATAAACACGGTCTTTTAGAAATACCCACAATCAGAAATCACAGGGATTTAAGTCGGATAAACAAGAAGGCCATAAATTCGGAAAATGTCTGGATATTACACGATGATCGCTAATGTTAGCACTAAGCAGTGCTTTGACTTGGCGCCCAATGTTAGGAGTTGCTCCATCTTGCATAAAGATAGTGGTTTGCAAACTTTGTCGTTCCTGTAAAGAAGGAATGACCTGTAGGTGAAGGAGTTCTCTATACCGAGTACTCGGGACAGAGCATCTTTTAGGGCCTTGTGGAATGAGAGTCTTAAAGAAAAAAGGTCCGAAGATAAACTCAGCAGTAAATCCGCATCAAGTAGTCACGTAAGCAGAATGGGGTGGTTGTTGATGCAGGACATTAGGAGGTGAAGCACTCCAGATGCGGCAGTTATGACTATTAACAGCTCCATCTAAATAAAAGTGTGCCTCATCTGACAATAGAATTTTCCAAGGCCACGCGTCATCAACTTCCATTCTCGCCAAAAATCGGCAAGCAAATTCAAGGCGTGTTTTGTGATTTTGAGGTTTCAGCGTTTGCATTACATGGATCCTATACGGATACCATTTTAAAATGGATCGCAGAAAGAATAGACCACAGAATCTCCAACTCGAGTGACACTGATCGACCACTTGCTGAAGAATAGATGGAATTGGAGGCTCTTTTAACCATAGCAGTAATGAATTCGGAAGTTTTAGTCCCAACCGGTTTCCGTCCTCTTCCGGGCAGCACACCCAAATCTCTAGCCATTTCAAATTTCATGATCATCTTTCTCAAACCAATCCTCGATATGGGACCTTTTCGTAGATCCTTTAAAAGACAATATTCACGCTGAGCAGCTAAGTGGTTGCTGCCGTTCTGATAAAACAGTTTTACCAGTAAAACTCGATTTTTTTTTTTCATAAGGGGATGATTAACGATGACAAACGCATGCTGAATGATTCTCTGGCTATGACTGCAAGTTTATATAGAGATTTTACGGATTTGCATAAGGAATATTCCCTAAACACCACCTGGTGGTCAAAATTTATACTAATTTTTATATTGCAGAAATCTTTTTCTCCATGGTCCATATAGCATAACTATATTCCGAGTTTCATCAAAATCCGATTAGCAGAACAGGTTCTACAGGTCTTTGAATAGTGTAACTTTAATTATAACCACCTGGTATATATATATATATATATATATATATATATATAATATTTGTGTGTGTGCGAAAAAGAGAGATATTGTGATGAACCCACATTACCATTTTCCCGTTTTCTTTTCTTATTTTTAACTTCATTTCCCTTTTTGGAATGCTTTTTATTTTTAGCACCTAAATAAACCGCCCTAACTAATTTTTCACAAATATTAAGCTATAACTTTGACTCCAGTTCTAAAGCCACTATTTCGAAGAATCTTGTGTGTTACGTTAGTATCACGAACCTCTTTAAGTTGTTGAATTAACAAAATTTCTGGATTCGCCTAATCTTTTAGGGTATAAAAGTCGTCACCCCTTTCTCCCAGCCACAACCTAGATCTTATCTCTCTTTACGTTTTAAATGTGAGATGTTCAATTCAGTGCTTTTGCCATGACTTCTTTCTCCTTGAGAAAATAGGTACGATATATATATATATATATATATATATGAGATACTAGGTGTGGCTATTAAATAACCAGACTATTTCCTGCAATGGTCGACTCTTCAAGCTATATCAGAAAAAAATTGAATTTTGTTCCATTCAAAAGTTCACTCTCCACATGCTTAACTAAATCATCAATTCTATGTGACACTGTATAATTTGATAAAAGAATCAGGTCAAATGAGTTTGATCAATATTTTACGTCACAGGGGGGAAAATCTTATCTGAGAATCAAATTTTAATCATAAATATAGCAATATCATCTCAAAAGTTTTGCTAAAGTGGTTTGTACAGACATTAATGCTATGCATTGTGTTTTAAGACATTTTTAGCAAATTGTACTTAAATTTATATGAACAAGATATAGAATGGCTAAAAAGTAATGTATTATGTTTTAATTGCTTACATCCCCATATAATTTCGAACTGTGCGACTATCAAAGAATTGTTGCTTTTGCAGAAAAACGCCATCTCAAATCTTTGCATTTTCCAAAGATAAGATGTAATGCAAACGAAAAAGGAATAGTTTTCTTCTTTAAAAAATAAAATTATAACTTAAACAAATATGAATAAACTAATAGATGAGTAACTGACTTTGAAATCCAATTTAAATGATTTCATTCAAAAAAACTTTTATGAGTAACTATTTATATAATAAAAAGTGAAGTTTCTTTTTGCCTTCGAATGTAATATGTTTTCTAATTAATGAGATGAGTCATAAGTTTAGAATATTTACAGGATGTAGGGAGTGAAACTATAGTTTTTTTCATGTCGTGATCTCAATAAGTTTTTGCAGGTTAAGAAAACGGGGGGGGGGAGCATATTAGTTTCAGTATTAAATGCTGATTTTTGGAGAATAAAATATAAAGTTAATACATTAATATACAAGATGAGAATTTTGTCAAAACTGAAGACATTTTATAAGTACCAAGGATTACCACATCATCAGAATTAACGTCTTCACGTGTTGACATTTCAACACTGAATTTTTCCAACATTAATCTAGCAGATTATAGATTTAATACACTAGAACATGTAGAGCAAGAATTTTTCATGAACTCTTAAGCCATCTTCAAAAACCGTATTTGGTTTTGTGTAACATGAAGTTTCTCAACCGATGATAAAAACAGAAATCATCGTGGGCTTATAAAGGAAGAAATAATCTAGATTAAACGCAAAAAATATTTACACATTGGATCTAATTCTAATTCTTTATTAAAATATTTAAGAGAAGGGATTTGGCAGTAAATAGCAAATGAGAGAGAGAGAGAGAGAAGAAAACTTGCACACAAAAGTGTGTAATTTATTAGTGAGCTAACTCTAAACCTGTATAACAGCTACCGAATATCGCATTATCCTAAACTATCCCTTTAATATTTCTGGAATTGATTTTTGTAGACCTTTCTATAAAAAATAAAAAAACCAGAGGAAAGAGATACATAATAAGATTTATGTTTATACCTTTATTTGTCTTGTGATCATGGCTATAATACTGGAAATAGTGAAATAGTTACTAATTTAATTTCTGCAGTATTTTTAGCTACATTAAAAAGATTCATACCCCAAAGAGGAAAATGTAGTAAGCTCTATGTATATAACATCATGAGGCAGAGCTCACTAAATTTTTTAACGAGATCAATCAACCAGATAACCTTTTGGAAGGATATATGAGTTCTGTACATATTAAATGGCAGTGTCTACCACCTCAAGATCCTAATTTTGGAGATCTCTGGGAGGTGGATACAAAGTCATTTAAATACAACTTTAAGAGAGTATCAAGAAACGTAAATTCAATATATCAAGAATTTTTACCATTAACTGTACAAGTTGTAATAATGTAGGGTCGGAAGGTAAGGAAGGAAGGGTCGACATCTCTAAAACAATTTAATTTATTAACAGAAGCTCAGCTACAGAACAAATCTCTCCTCTCTCTCTCTCCCCTCTCGAAAGCCTATATTATATATATCATAATAATTTGCATGCTCACGTTCTCTTCTTCGGAGGAAGCTTTCCAATACAAACAATTGTTTGAGGACTGAAAATTCCCCAAGAGGACTATCAGTGACAAGGTCGCGGATAGACCCGTCATAAAGTTAGGGGAATTTTAAATTCTTGACCATTGGTTCCCTTTACTGCTGATATGCTGGATTTCATTGTTTTGACGACGCATTTTCAGAATCAGACTTGAAAACCATAACAAATAGGTTTAGTCATTGGCAAGATATTATGAAACTGATTCAAAACATTTAGAGAAGATGGTATTTTTATTACGTAAGTAATCTGCAACAGAGATCGCGCGTAGAAAGTTAAAAAAAAAAAAGATAACACTGAAAATTGTGCTCTGTATTTTGAAAAGACGGTAATTTGTCACCATATCAATGGTCACAAGGAAGGCCCAATAACTTACGTGTCCCCAGGAAAGGATAAAAAAGATAGAGCTGTGGAAGTGAAAACTTCTCATGTTATTAACTACAAACGTCCTGTCACAAAACTACATATTCTTCCTTCGAATAATTGACATTGTTGCATTTGTAAAATAATGTTTAGGAATAATTATGTAATAGATTTTCTATGTGTATTTTTAATATTTAATTGTATGTTTTCTTGTTTTATTTGAAATATTTATGGGGTAACTTATATTGAATGTTCAGGCAAGCGATGTCAGTGACTTTAAGATGAGTGCGCCTGCTCAATTCTAATTATTACCCATGACCGCTGCTTTGCTGTAGTTGTGAGAGTGAAATAAACCACAGCGAAAACATTCGTCAATGAGTTGAGTCCTTACGAACAAGTATAGTTGTGATTGTGTCCAATAAACCATTGTAGTAATTGGATATTTTAGAATTACGTGTTTTATTTTTACATATCAAAAATCGATACATTTTATTTTGCTATAGTTGGATATTTTAACTACTATATATATGATTATTAGTATTTGTATGCAATTTTCAATATTATTCCTACAACTTTTAAAGGAAATCAGCATTTGTAATTACATTAATTTAATATTGATTTAGTAGTAATATTATTTTTTTTATCAGTTTTTATTTTACATTAAACTTTTTAAAATTTATTTTTGCTACAATATTGTTTGTTATAATTTTTTTATTGATTTATATGCATACTTATTTCGTATATATATATATATATATATATATATATATATATGGTAACGGTAACGGCTAAAATTACGAGGTACCTGTTTTAAAATTAAAAACATACCCTCTCATCAGAATTACTATTAAAAAGTTAAAGTGCATCATTTAATAAAATTTTAGCTTAATTGTAATCAACTATAATAATTGTGATCAAGGCAACAAGCGCCTGGGCGTTCGGCAGAGTGAGGAACTGCCGAAACAAAGTTGGAAAGTAAAGTTACGAAAGCGCATTGCCATTGGACGCTGTAGCCAGTAAGCTAAGAAGCATATATAGCAATAAGCGGAGAGAGCGTTAGGGGATGGGATTTCAGTTCGAAGGCGAAAACGACTTCGAGAAATCTGTCGTCCACGGGTTTTTGAGAGGTTGTAACTAGATAAAAATAAAGTTAAAATTAAAATGAAATAAATAGAAATGCCGTACCGAAACCAATTTAAAGAAAAATGCAATTTAAAAGTTTGATATATATATATATATATATATATATATATATATATATATATATATATATATATATATATACATATATAT
>BMAW01099321.1:78977-92185 GCA_019974015.1 Nephila pilipes | reverse complement strand
AAAAAAAAAAAAAAAAAAAAAAAAAAAAACGCCGGCCGCTAATAACAGACTTTGTAACAAAAAAAAATAATAAAATAACTAACAGAGGCCGTTAATAACGAACGAAATTCTTCATTTGTATCAAAGGCGACAGTTGTGCTAGACATTTCTGACACATCTACTCATGATAGCATTTTTGATCCAGTTCGTAATAAACGTGCACACATATTATAAAGCAGCGATGAATAGTTGTTAGTCAGAAGTTTTATTCCTAAATTCAATTTCAATTTTTATATGTTGTATGTACCTATAGATTAAATTTTCCCTGTACACTAACTTTAATACTTTTTGTAATAAAATGAACTGTTTTTATTTTATAAGTATATAATATGGATTTCATTATTACTTTTTTTACACGTTTTTCTGTGCAAATATTTGGAGTTATTTCATCTTACACAAATTTGAAAGTTGTGGAACATATCCCAAAATATTTACCGTATGTCGCATGTATTTATTTACAAGAATTTTTTTTGCACGGTTTTCTTAGGAACGTATCTACCATATAAAAAAGAGTTGGATGTTTTTATATATATATACTGTTACAGACATTTCAATAGTAATTTTTAAAATTCCGTTACGGCTGTGGATGTTGACTATGATTGCTTGATTTGATAAATGGGAAACCAAACTTAATAGAGACTAAGTACTTTCGCCGATCAATATGAGGTTCTGATGTATTGTTCTTATCTTTTCCCCTTACATTTCTACAAAAAATTTAAAAAGTATATTTTGAGAGATAATAATAAAATTATTTTTCGTTCTCTGCAAAAAACTTATCACTTTGTTTGGTATAAATTATTCATGGGATAATGTCTTTATAATATAATTATTCAGAAGTGAACATCTTTTAAATCGAGAAACTTTTGTTTAAAAATAACTATTTATAACGCGGGAATATTAGAAAGAAATGAGTATTTTTCGAGCTAAACCAAAGCCTGTCACGAAAAACTTCCATTAACTATAGAATTACATAAATAAACCAGATATTTATATGAAACGTGTTTCGGTTTGAACTAGAGTGATATTTTATTTTATGATAATTTGAAATACACCCAGTACTTTTAGTAACATAAATATATATCTTACAAACTATAAATCACGCATATAAATTTCTCTTCCTTAAGTACATTTCAGAAGTTTTTTTTTACTTACCTTATGTAATAAGGATTGAAATATGTTTTAAAACTAAAATACAATTTATTCTGGTTGAATTGTGTTTGAAATGCGTCGAAATTCGAACAATGTTTTGATAAATGTGTTTTTATTTTAAATCAAGATATTTTTATTTTATATTTTAAATCTTTTTTTATAGCTACAATATTGCATGTTACAACAATGAGAGGGACTAGAATATCAAACATAAACCTAAAAATTTATTTATCCACACATTGTAACCTTCAATTCGTTGTATCACTGAGTTAAGCGCAATTTCTTTCAATTATACTGTATAAATTTAACATTAATTGCTTAAAATATATTTTAATAAACTTCTTCATCAGGAGGTAAAATTAAATTATCAATTTATTTCTATTATTATACTTGAAAAATTAACCTCGAAGAGAAAGAAAAAAAAAAGGCTTTTTTAAAGGTTAGACAGGTATCAGTGTTCAATTTATTTTGAGCTATTTTTTCAATTATAGTGCTATTAATTAAATACAGAGCAAATAGTTTTATATGATAAAAAATAATTATTTACTCACACCATTTTAATTATTGGATTGTATCGTGACATTCTATTAATTTTAAAAGAAACTAAATTTAATATTGATTTTAAATCCATGATTATATTGGAATAATTACTTTCTTTGAGCTCAATTTTCTGAAGCAAAAGTAAATTGATATAATCTATATTAGTTATTATTTATTTTTCAGATATTGAATAAACTCAATCAATGATTAATTTTTGACTAAGCAATAAAAGTAATCGAATAACAAAAAAAGATATAAAATATTTTTTTTTCCATAATCCACGGTTTATGTATCATTAAATAAGTATAGTATTTTCACTAGTTTTTGTTATTTTATAATGCGTAATTATTTCTTAACATTTGCCGCATTTGACATTTTTTCTCAACATTTGACAGAATTTTTATTAGATTCTTATAATGAGAATTTCTGAAAAATATCGATTAATTTTAACTACCTTTTTTCGTAAATCACTTTATGTGATCCCTTTATTTTTAAGACGTTTTAATCGTTTGTAATCGAAAGCTGATTTATGCATTTTCAATGATTACAAAGTTTCAAGGAGAATGTTTTTGTTCTGTAAAAGTAATTTTCCGAATTTCAAAAATTTCATTTTCAATATAAAAGAATTTCTGAGAGGCCTGGGTATTTGTTTTTGAAAGTGATTGTTGATCGTTTATTTTAAATTTGATTTATGGACAGTAATTAGTTAATTTTCTGACTAGAATTAGAAAACAAAATCTGTAAATCTAAAAAAAAAAAAAAAAAAAAACAAGTTTTTTATAAATTTGTATACAAATACATAGAATTTGTTTCTGTAAATGTTGAACTAGAGAAATATGCTTATTTGTTACCCATAGACTTCATTATTTCCGCTAAGGAGTCTTGCACTGTGAGGTATAACTCAATAGAGTTGTTTCTGAAACCAGGATTCAAACTTGATTAGCTTCATGACCTTCTGTCGTCCTGCTACCACGCACTGATATGTTATCAGAACTCCTATAGCTTTCGTAGTCAAAGCTATACTGTATGAGAGACAAAACACATCACATAAGGAATCAGGCTATTGAAAAACAATCAACTTACTATAGCATAGATTCGTTTCCAATTAAAGATAGTGTGATTACTGATCATTAAAAAACTCATAAAATACTCATATGGCAAAATGCGGAATTTGAGTGTGAAATACCAGTTAAGATGTGGACTTCGTAACTTATTAACTTTCAGGAGTCGGGCACATTAGAGAAGAAAATACTTTGAAGACGGGACTTGTACATACGTTGCTTTCCCTTTTCTTTGTCAAGATTAGCGATTCAGAGCGTTCTCTAACAATAGGGTTGGCTATAGTGTTGGTCACCCGCTGGGAAATGGGGATGTTTGGGATTCAAGAAGACCCTAATAATTAATGATCCTCTCTGTTTGTAAGGAAAGTTCTCTCTGAAAGCTGAATTGTGATTATCTGTCTGGTTTCAATTCAAGAAATATTCAGAAATGCGTTCTAAAAATAAGACCCATTTCTTTCCATAATTTTCTTTTATCGTTATTAGTACCATAATTAGAATTTTCAAATAGTAAATTATTCTATTCATATGCAAAAACAATTATAATTATTTTACTTAACAATAGATTTAGTAAGCAGTTGCATCAATACCATTACATGACGAAATTGTGTACATAAAATCATTACATTATTTAATACATAGACTGTAATAGTATGAAGTATCTATTTTTAAGGCACACAAAAATATTTCACTGATATTTCAGAAGTTTAAATAGGTTTCTAGCATCTTCATATAAGAATAAATTCGCAAAAAAAAAAAAAAAAAAAAAACTTTGAGCAAAGAAGGAAAATGTTCCATTTAACAAAATTGTAATTAATATATCTGACTAATATATATAAATCATAAATGAAATTTAAATGAATAACAGAAAAAAAATTAAAAGGGGGAAGAAAATAAATGCTTATCCCGCCCACGTTTCATCTACTAATATCTACCATAAGTTTTCATCTATGGAAAGAAATTACGGAAATTTACGTGTATCCTGCCAAGATCAGCCACCACTTACTTGAAAGTTATGTTTTTATCAAAGGTGTTCAGTAGTTTTTTTCTGTTATGTTTTCCAACCGTTCTCCGCATTTCAAAACTTTATTCGCAGCTTATTTTTTCTACTTCTGTTCTTAGCTAATGTGATGATATAACGCCATCTATTATCAGAATTTTAAAATGGTTCTCTAATAAGACTTGGATTATTTTGACCACCAGTTGCGGTTGACTGCGGCGATGAGGAGGTGTTAGTATCAGTCAGCATCTAATTGCATGTTGCACTCTATTTTACTTAGTGATTATTTCTTTCGTGTAATTACTTACCAGTGAGTATAAAGTATTGAGGATATCGTTAGTTTGAATAAGAATTTTTTGTATATTTTGAAGTGAAAACGTTATACCAACAATCTCTCTACCATAAGTGGATATTTTTGCTGACTATATTCAGTTGAGTTTTTTTTTTTAAAATTTAAAACACTTTTTATTCTACTGCCTTATTTAAAAGACAGCTGAAAACAGCATGTGAAGATCCGCATTTGTTTGATGTGAATGCATTATCAACAGAAACATGTAGGGGGATGCATAAGTTTCTGATAGCATAAGGTCTCCCCCTTCCTTCCCCTTCTGGAAACTTCGTTCATTCTACGCATTAGATGGTGAGGTTTATATCTTCTCTTTACGGTTGCAGAATTCTTTATCACTTTACTTTGGATATTTGGCTGGGGATTTTTTTTATTTGATAGTACTCTTATTATCATCCTAGTGGTTAATTAAAGCTTTATTGTTATTTGATAAATTTTAGAATATTATTTTTTAACTGTCCTCTAAATAGGAGAGTGAGGCGATAATCATTCATTTGACGCCTTATCTCCTCCTCTCCTCTCCCCCCAAGAGTACAAAAAAATATCCTTCCTAGTTTTTTATCCCTGCTGAATTGCGTCAAAGCTAACGTTTATAAAGTTAGAGGAAGCATAAGAATTATTCGATAGTTAGATTCAGATGAGAGAGATGTTGAAATTGCTATGTTGCCCCCAGATGCCAGTGTGCTAACTGACGAAGTTAAAGGGGAGAACAATGATGTAACTATTGGTGTGATTATTGTAAACGACGTTTCTGGTTTAGAATTAGAGATTGGTGGTTAAAATTATAGATAGTTTCCAGCCTGAAATGCCTACAAGCACTTGTGTTTCGATAACAAAGCGCAAAAAAAAGTTAAAAGACACCAGTCATCTTGGATAAAGACTAAATCTCCGCTATATACAAAATAGGAATTACAAGCTGAATCAACTGCAAGTGACTTGTTCTCGCAGGTGGGTACTGCATTGAAAGATGAAACTCCGTCAGAGCTTTTGGAACACTTTTATTCTGATGAAGTTAACGATCCCTTAGAAAAAGAAACTGTAATATGCAACAAATGAAAAAATCGATCATGATTTCCTGACCACTGTTAACAAAATACGTGTCTTTGTAGGTTGTAACAATTGTAAAAGTTGTAACAATTTTAAAATGTAGCTTTGGGTGCAAATACTATTGCTCGCCATGTAATAGATATGGTGGAAAACGTTATGATTCAAATAGTGAAAAATACAAGCAAGTTTTACCATTTTTCAATTGCAGTGGATGAATCTCTGGGCAGATGGTCCACCTCTCAACTGCTTATGTTCATTAGAGGTGTGGATGAAAACACGAAAATAATATAAGAGCTGGGTTCGCTACATAGCATGTATGCCACTGTTTTACCGGAGAGGATATATTCAGTGAATTGAAAAAAAGAACTATTTGCTCATTATAACCGGGACTTGACTAACCTCTGTTACCTGACTGTTGATGGAGGAAAGAACACGAGTGACATAAAGAAGGGACAAGTGAAGCAGTTGTGCAATGAGAAAAACTTACCGCAACCAATGTTCTTTCATTGTTTCATTCTTTCGTTGTATTATTCACCAGAAAGCGTTGTGTGCGAAATATGTGGACATTAGCATTGTGCTGAATCCTAGATGGTGAATTTGATATCACATGGGCTCAACCATTGACAGTTCAGAGACATGTTGAAAGATACAGACACAGAATTGCAAGATTTGCCACATTACACAGCGGTAAGATGGCTAAGTTGTGAGAAAGTTGTGAATAGAGTAATTAAATTAAGAAAAGAAATAGGCGACTTTCTGGAAAATAAAAACAAGTCACAGCCATTACTGTCTGAGGAAGAGTGGGTAGGGAAATTGGCCTTTGTTGCAGACATAACTAGTCATTTAAATTTTCTGAACCAAAAACTACAAGGAGAGAAAAATCTTGTTTCTGATCTATACACCCACCTAAGAGCCTTTTGATCTGAACTTGTCGTGTTTTTGGAACAAGTACAGGCCAACAACCTTAAGTACTTTCAGAAGTGCAAGGTCCTCATGGTTGAAGCAACAGCTGAGTTCTCCACGTCTTTTGCATGCAAGATCATCAAAGACCTCCTGCTGCAATTTCAAGAGCGTTTTTCTGACTTGAATTCAAAGGCAGAAGAAGTGAGACTGTTTCAAAACCCATTTGAAGTAGATGTTTCTAGTTGCTCAGAAGAACTACAGCTGGAGATAATTGATTGCAACCAAATGACTCTCTTAGGGATAAGTTCAAAACTGGACTGATGAATTTTACGAGTTTTTACCCAAGGAAGACTTTCCAAATGTCAAAAATTTTGCATCAGTGTACCTTTCGATCTTTGGATAATTTAAGAACAAACTTGCCAGAGGACAATCTAAGTTCACTATTGATGTTAGGGACATCAGAGCTAAAACCAGAAATGTCTGCTATTTTGGCATCCAGGAAGCAATTCCCACTAATACAGGTGTTCATGTGTATCGTATCAATGTGTTATTAAATGATAACTGAATAAAATAATGTTAAATAAATAATGAAAAAAGATATATATGTTTTGATTCTTTTTATTTAGACCTCGAATGTGTAGTCGGCCCCCAAACTGCTGTTTGACAGTTAATGTGGCCCTATGGTTGAAAGATTTGGAGACCCCTGATCTAGAATCAAGAGGTGATAGATTCTCTGTAGCCCTATTGTAATGGTATCTTAGGGAACAAAAAAAAATAAAGCTACATTTCTTGACACGTTAAACAAATTAAAATTATAAAAAGACCATATATTTTTACGAATCCAAGATGGTGCTTCCCTACAATGAGTCGTTTACAAGGGCAAAGAGATGTTTACGGATGTTATTTCAGTCAACCATGGAATTTTTAAGCAATGATCCCTTAATTTTGGAGACGAATTTGGTGTCATAGCATAAAACTTGGCTACAAAATGAAGATTCTGGAAAATGCTGGAATCTTGGCGATATCTCTATCAGGTCAAAAGCTACAGACTAGTTATTTTTTTTCCTTGAATTTTCCCTGGGATGTCACATCTGGCAAGAGAGGCCAAAAGTACGGAAAAAAGAAAAATCACAGTGGTATCGATCAGAGGGGTTGACATTGGCTGAACGGACTTGCAGAGGAATCTGTCGTTAGCATGGCTGAGGAAATCTTCTGTAAAGTGGTTTGTATTTACCAGGAACTTTCGGAATCTTCCATGGAAGTGTAGACAACAAGATCCGAGATTTTCTCGGGATGCGAACTAAACTGGTGAGCTGAAAGTTTTTGATAGTGCAGTGGGTGTCATTACGTTTCACTAATTTATACAAGTGGTGTGTTTTTTGATTGTGTTGTTAATGTGTCCAAGTTTTGTTATCTTTGTGTCGTCATGTCCAAAATATTTGGGAGTTAAATGTCATTCTAAATAATTCTTCATTATAGACTGAAATCACCCTTTATATCCTCACTAGCTTAGGTCTTGTTTGGTAGCTACAGGACAAACGAAAATACACTAATAACGAAAAAACAGCTGAAATATTAAGAAGTTAACATATAAACTAATATTATAAGTAGATAATAGTTTTATACTTGAAATTATAATTTAGAGTAATTATTTACTAATAATATTTTAAAACAGAAGAATTTATAATAACGATACTAGAGATTTGTAAATATTTGACACAATCAATAACAAAGGTATAATAATAATAAGAAATGTTGACCACAAAATATTCATACTGATAGTGAATTAAATATGGAAAAGTAAATGAAATTATAAAAAAAAATACTTAAAGGTCGTTTTGATATTTATAAGCATACATTTTTTAAACACATATTGATAATTTTGATATTTTCGGTTATAATAGTTGGCAACTGTGACGTTTTTTCTCTAATGGACAGTTAATGTTAAATGACTATCAAACTTTTAAGTAAGCAATATTCAAAATTGTTTTATTTTCGCTTAATACTTTCTTTGAAGACATCTTGTCGCAAAAAAAGTATGAATTGTGATAAGTTGGTTTTGTTTCAAATTCTTATTTCTTGAAATATAATTTATAAGGATATATTTTTATGAGCAAGGAAACTTCAGTTTTATAGCAGAAAATAGAATAACATTTTCTTAACGTGGTAGTATTTGAAAAATAGAAAAAAAGCTTTAGACTAACATAAGATATTCGGCACGTGAAACTTCCATTAACTATAAGGTAATATAAATAAAATAGTAGTGCTTTTGAAAAACGTGATTCGTCGAAACAGAAAAAGTATTTCTTTATGCAGTAGTTTGAAATATATCATGTCGTAAAGATTAATCCTAAGGATTAAGAAAGAAAATGAAAACCTGAAGTCAAATCAAACTAGCAATACATTTTCACGCAATCTTTCGGGGAATTACATAGATGTCAACCCAAGTAATATACATTCAATACCGATCTTGGATGAATATAAATAGTTGAAAACTTTTGGGAATTATTAGCCACCCAAAGGGCTGTTATTTTTGGTGGATCACTTTAGGCGTACCAGATCACTTAAATTTTTTTTTTTATCATTTGCTTCAGTTTTAATTATATTTAGATAAAATATATTCAGTTTAATAATTTATTGTTTGTTTTAAATTTAATTACATCGAGTTCTAATATATTCTATTTAATCGCTTAATTTTCTATGATTTTAATATCGGAAAAGTTTACTATTATTTATTTCTCTATATTTCAGTATTTACTTTAAACTTTATATTTAATTGAGTAATTTAATAATAATTTTTTAAGAAAAAGTGAATTTTTTGGTGGCTAAAATCTGTTCTTTGCAAAACTTTGCATATAACTTTTTCCACATATTTATATTTCTTTCACTCATATAGTTTATTATCTTTTTGTTAAGGATCGAAAAGCAAATTGTTTCCTCTATCGTGAAGGTAACAATTTATGTTACGTTCATGATAGTGGGAACACAATATAAACAGTTGAAAAATTTTGTAAACAATTTTATTCTTTTTTCCTATCGAAATAGTTGTTAAACGCGCATTCAAGATACAGAGATAGCTGACGGCATTCTTTCCATCAAATTATAAGTTCGAGTCTTGATGATACAAGGAAACGCCACGGATGCATTTTAAATCTTTCGACGTCTAAGTCCTCCCATTGGTATGTTGTGAAAGTTCGAGGAGAAGAATGTTAGCTCAGGTGTTAATTTTAATTAAGTTCAATATTTCAAGATCTGTCACCAATTGCTGTTGTATTGCTTTTTAGTACGATTTTAATAAACAATCATCGATATCTCCCCTACCTAAAAATATTCTGACACTTTGAAAGCATCAAAGAAATCTCTACATTCGAAATATTGATAAATTGTTCAATAATACACATGTATAAAAAATTAAGTAATAGGTGTTTTTTGCCATAATTTCAAGATAATTCCTCTAAGATACATAAAATTCAGAAATGAGTGGCAGTATTTTATACTTTAGAGATGACGAAAGCATAGTTGCTCAAAACTGAATACTGTGCATATACACTCATGGACAAATAAAAAAAAATTAGCTTACCAAGAAGGAGTCGTCAAAATGAAACGAAATTTTACATACGTAATGACTACTTTCATATAAGTAAATGATTAGAAAATCAAAGTAAAAGGATCATTTATTTCAGAGAAAAAGGCAAGAGAACGGAGGATTTAATACCCTGTTGAACACCCTGCAGCGCGAATGCACGATATGATACAATCGGGCATTGTGGCATACAAGTTCTGTATGATGTCTTGAGACATTTCGTTCCATATTTGCTGTAACCTTGCCTCTAGTTCATTCAAACTCGTGGGATGCCCAACTCGCCGTCCCAAATGATCCCAGATATGCTCGATTGGATACAAATCTGGGGATCGGGCAGGCCAAGGAAGGGTAGTAAAAGTACCCAGACAGTCTTGTGACACCCTTGTCGTGTGAGGCCAAGCATTAACTTGTTGAAAAACGGCTCCTGGAAGCCGTTGCATGAGTGGCAACACATGTGGTTGCAGGATGTCATGGACATACCACTTGGCTGTCATGGTGCCACGGATCAATACAAGGAGTGACCATTTATTGTAGGCAAGGGCACCCCATATAATCCCACCATCTGTAGAAGTGGTGTGTCGCTGTAAAGAAAAGGCAAGAGGTCTCCACACACGAACACGATTGTCATCACTGCTGAGATTGAATCTGGATTCGTCGCTAAAGACGACCTGGTTCCATTCCGCTGCAGTCTAGTTTTCTCGCGCGCGACACCACTCCAAACGGAAGCGTCGATGGGTGGGCTTAAAGGGCAGCACACGTAATGGGCGCCACGATCCCAAATGTCTTACAACCAGGCGCCTTCGTATGGTTCGAGAAGACACAGGGGCCCCTAGTGAAGGTGCTACCTGTGCCTGGATGGGGGCCGTTAAGCAGTTGGCTGTAAGCGTGTATTTCTTACAATGTGGCGGTCTTCTCGACGACTGGTCTGTCGAGGGCGTCCTGAGCCTGGTCTTCGTGTAAATGACATCTCTCGGATCCACTGGTCCCAAAACCTCCTCACAACACAATCAGAGCGGCCAAATTGACGAGCTACTCGCCTAGCTGACCACCCAGCTTCCATCATGCCGATGATTCTCCCCTTCTTAAACTGCGACAGCTGCTCATATTGCCTTCGAAAACTGTGTAATGGCCTGCCTACCTCAGATCTTTCCTTGTAAATGATTCAGCTCACTCAATCAAGCTTTGGTTACCTGTTTTATACTCCTCGGAGAACGGCGTTAAACGCCCTCTACCGGCTATACGTAATGCGCAATCACGCTGCATTTCTAATCATTTGCATATCTCCCCGACATGTACCTTCATGCTAAGTTTCGTTACGATCCCGCAATTATTTCTTGGTGCGCTATAAAAAGGAAGAACAACTAGCAGATGTTCCTTAGAATGGGATATGCCTTCCCCTTACTGCAATGGTTTCTTCACACTCAGCACCTTCTTGCCCAACAGTTCTTGAGTTTATTCCTCAATCAGCATCTGTTTGAGTCGTTGGGTGTTCCCCGAGGAGCCTCAAGGCGTCTCCCTAAAGCATCCCTTACCTGTTATATGGAATTTAATTCAGAGGAGAACGCTGGACAATCCATTCTAGAGATGACTTCACTTTCCACGAGCTGCTAAACATCAGCAGTCCGGTGCGGCCATGTATTGTCATCCATAAAAACGAAGTATGGTCCAATAGACCTCTGAATTAACACACATGAGGTAGGATTACCTCCTTACATTATCGATATACTCTTACAGATCCTCTATTGAAAACATGAAGCTCAATCCACCCACAAAAAACAAAATGCCTCCCCAAACAATTCCATGACCATCATAATGGTTTCTTTCCATGATGTTACAGGGAAAAACCCGTTTTCCGACCTCTCTCCAAATCAACTGGTATTGAGAATGGCTTGTGGCACTGAATCAAGTCTCATCCGTAAAAAGGGCCAGACTCCATTGATGAGATCTTTAGTTTATGTTCTACCTACATCATTCTAAACGATGGCCTGATAAAGGGGATTCAGGATGGCGGGCGAATAGGCCATCTTTGTGAAGGCGTCTGTTTATAGAAAACCGTGACATTTATCGTTCTGTTGCTGTACACAGTTGCTAAGCAATGGCACTCGCTGACTGGTATTGGCTCTATTCGCCTGTAGGACGATATATCGGTCGTTCACTGCAGTTGTTTTCCTAGGGCTGCCACCATCAACCTTTCTAACAGCTGTATCTATAATTTGGAAGGCTTTCCAAGCACGCAAAACGACACTTTTGTTGATTCCGAATTCATCAGCTACATTGGTCAAACTACTCCCCTCCTCCAGCTTTCCTATACTTTTTCCACGTGTTATTTCATCCAGGTGATTTCTCTTAGCCATATTTCACGAAAGAACTCACTTGTACTTGCAGCTAATGTCTTTAATTGTACCTCTGTTCTTCCTTTTATTGTAGTTTTGGCTACGTTCGCGTTTTGCGTATACTTACGTCGACTTTGTCGTATTGTTCCTGACAATTGCATACGCATCACTTTTCTACTGAATTGCGTGTTCATTGTACTGATCACAATAACTCCTTTTCTTCAATTTCGTGGCTATCTGCTTAAAATTTACATTGTTGTTTAAGTGTTTCATGCCAGTGTATATACATATACATATATGCACATAATATACACACACACGTACGCACGCACCCCCCCACACAAATATTGTTGCGAAAATATTTTTTCGTGCGGGAATAAGCGCGGAGTAAAAATCAGTACCAATTCGGAGGATAACGATAAATAACGATTTATTCGTAAGTCTTCAGGAAGACAGGAAGGTCGCACAATTTGGACAATTACAGATACATAGCACTTGCATACTTCAATCACACAGATACAGGAACAAAGCACACATTAAGTACAGTAACAGTTATTACACAGCTACTTTAAGCTCTCCATCTTATCGCTCCTCACTACGTTCAGCCACTGCACTTCCAGGGCAGGTTCCAATGATTAGAGACAGATACAAGTTGCTTCTTTTCGAATTCACACGGCACGCCTCACTTCAAATGCCGACAGCGTTAAGTCGATCATTCGATCAATCATTCAACAGAGTGTCCAAAGACAGACTCTTCGTAACATTTCCGCTAAATTCAGGCCAAATCTCTAACAAATTCACTCGGCCACGATTCCCCGATCGGTCTATAAATCAGACCCTACGGACAAACTGATTCCGTACACAGACCCATCCATCAGACTCGCTCATAGACCGACTGCTCCGACTGCAGCTCTTGACGTATTTATACCTTTCCGGCCAGGCATGACGTCTGATAGGAAAATTCACGAAAAATAAGCAGCTTTCTTCCCAAACAATTTTTCGTCTAGATTCTTGCACCTTCAATATCTTTCCTTTTGTCGCCAAGTTTCTTACCAAATTGCTAAATCCGTCACTATGGTGAAGGTGTCAATTGCTTAAACTCTCTTTTGCTGACTGGTGAAACCTCTGTGATCTATCTTTTCCGCTATAAGAGAGGCGTTGCAGGGAAGAATCAACTCACATTCGTGACAATATATATATATATATATAT
>BMAW01099321.1:46118-58251 GCA_019974015.1 Nephila pilipes | reverse complement strand
ATAGAATTAGAGTTTCTGTGAATGTTGCATTAGAGGAATATACTTATTTGTTGCCCATTGTCTTCTTAATTTCCGATGAGGACGACAACTCACCAGTAATCTCGCGTTGTGGGGTACAGCTCAAAAAGTTGTTGGTGAAACTACGACTCGAACTCAATTAAGTTTCATGACCTTAGTTTGTCACTCTACCGCGCGCTGACTTGTTATCAGATGTCCCATAGCCTTAGTAGTCAGAGCTGTACCATATGTTTGGCAAAATGCATCGCGTAAGGAATCAGGCTATTGAAAAACAAAACAACTTTCCATAGTGGGATGTTTGGGTTTCTAGAATCGTTTCCATTCAAAGATAATGTATTAAACAATGGGTTTACCGAGCATTAAGTTAACTACATTCTCAAAATTCTCATATGGCAAAACGTGAAATTTGAATGTGAAATACCAGTTAAGATGCCGATTTCGTTAAGTATTAACTTTCTGGAGACGGACACTTTCAAAAAGAAAACACTGCTAAAGACAGGATTTTTAATATAATAGTTTACACTTTTTTATAACAAAATTTTAAGTTCTGAGTGTTTTATAACAATAGGGCTGGCGATAGTGATGGTCACCCTCTGGGGATGTTTGAGATTCAGGAAAACCCTAATAATCAATGATTCTCTCTTTTCGTAAGGAAAATTCTTTCTGAAAGCCGAATTGTGATTACCTGCCCGGTTCCAAGAAATTTTCAGAAATGTGTTCCAAAAATAGAACCCATTTCTTTTTTCACTTTCCTTATATCTTCCTTATTGTGGCTGTGGTAGCCTAGTGGTCATGGCTTCGGATTCGTGGCCGGCAGTTTTCGTTGAGTCGCGAGTTCGATCCTTGGCCGCTAAAGACCCACCATGCAGACGGGGCTAGTGCACGTTAAATCTGTCGGCACCCAAAGTTCTCCCGTTGGCGTGGTGTGGGTGTTAGGAGAAGGAGTGCCAGCTCAGGTGTCGTTCTCGTCACTTGACCATGGTTCAAAATTACGAGGTCCCTCGCCAATAGCCGTCGTGTTGCTTCAAGTGCGACGTTAATAAAAAACTAAACTAAACAAAAAAGTATCTTCCTTATTACCATAATTAGAATATTTATGCAGTAAATTATTCTATTTATATGCAATAACAGGAAAAAAAAACTATTATAATTATTTTACTCAACAATAGATTTGTTAAGGAATTGCATCAGCAATATTACATGACGCATTTATATATATTATATCATTACATTTTTAATATATAAACTATAATATTATGAAGTATCTATTTTTGTGCTCAAAAATGTTTTACTGATATTTCAGAAATTTAAATAGGTTTCTAGCATCTAAATGTCAGAATGAATTAGATAAAAAAGTCTTTGAGCAAAGAAGGAAAATGTTACATTCATCAAAATTGTTATTAATATTTCCGATTAATATTTATATCATAAAAGAAAATATTTCTTAATATTTATTGGACAAATAATTAAAGCTACAGTTTAAAATTGTAAAAAGAGCACATATTGTTACGAATAAGAGGTGACGCTTCCGTACAATGCATCTTTTACACGGGAAAAGAGATGCTTACAGATATTATTTCCGTCAGCCAAGTAATGTTTAAGCAATTACTTTATAATTTTGGCGACGAATTTGATGCCCATTTTGGTAACATAGCAAGAAACTTGGCGACAAAAAGAAGATTCTAGAAAATGCTGGAATCTTGGCGATTTCTTGATTAGGTCAAAAGCTACGGACTAGCTATTTTTTTTCCTGAATTTTCCCTGGGATGTCACATCTGACAGGAGAGGCTAAAAGTATGGAGAAATGCAAAGCCATAGTGGTATCGATCGGAGGGGTTGATATTGGCTGAGCGAATCTGCAGAGGAATCTGACGTTAGCATGGCTGAGGAAATCTTCTGTAAAGTGGTTTGTATTTACTGGGAACTTTCGGAGTCTTCCATGGAAGTGTAGATAGCAATATCTAATACTTTCTCGGGATGCGAACAGATAAACTTGTGAGGCGAACGTTTTTGAAAGTGCAGTGGGTGTCTTTACGAGTCGCTAATTTAAACAAGTTGTGTGTTTCTTGATTGTGTTGTTATTTTGTCCAGGTTTTGTATCTATGTGTCATCACGTCCAAAATATTTTGGAGTTTAGTGTCATAAATAATTCTCAATGTTTGCCTGAAGTCACTCGTTACATCTTCACTAGTCCAGATCATGTCTGGTATATATATATATATATATAACATATATATATTCATGTCTGATATGTATATATATATATATATACAAAATATTTAAATCTAATTTAGGTTAGATTTAAGAACATTAACCAAACCAAAGAAAACAATAGTGGTTTTTTTCAATACTTACAAATGAAACAATAGTTATATACACACACATATATAAATCTTTAATCTTTATTTTCCATTGCATGCTCGAAATTTTTTATTTATTTTTCTTAGTTACAAATGTAAGATGATTTAAGTTACATTTTGATGCAAGTTGATGATTAGTTTAAGCCCTGTAATCTTCGGTATAACACATTTCTATTCCTGTACGTTGAAAATCTGATATGTTAACTTTTTAATATGATTACCTTCATACGTTTATAAAAGCACTGAGATCTTAGATTTACGAAAGTATGCTTTGTACCATAATAATTAATAACTGTAGTTCCTCTCAATAATTCTACCTCTCTAAAGATTTTATTTTTATTTTCAGCTTTTCTCCTTTATCATTGAAACTCTTGTTTTAAAAAGCTCTTTAAAAAACCTTTCTTTGAGACTGTCAGTTTTTAATTATATATTAACATTCTTTGTAATAATGGACTCACTTGACCGAGGTTCAAAATTACAAGGTCGATTGCTAATAATATCCGCTTTGGTACTAAATGCGACATAAATAAACGATTAATCAATTGTAACAATGCGCAGAGAAGCTGTTTTTACGGATGATGGCAGCTTCTGATATCTTCATCAGAAGTTAAAGAGCATTTTGAAATCTGAAGCTATATAATTTGTATCTTCTCTGATATTATTGATCAAAATGCTGTAGAGTTATATTTCCTAGAAAAATGAGATTTGCAGATTAAGAAAAATGCTACTGTCTGAAAAAGGTTTTTTTTTTCTGTTTCATTACACAACTGCTTCTTCGATTTTACGTTAGCGATGATTTTGTCCAAAAATTTTGTTTGATAGTTATCAGTGAAACAAAAAGGCCCGAATAGTGCTTTAAAAAAGCGCGTTAAAATAGGAAAATAAATAACAGCTTGGAATCATTTTTAACGGTACTTAATTTTACAAATAAAATGACCAAATTGAACGAAACAAGCTATAATAAAAGAAATAATCTTACGTTAAAAGTTGAAATCAAATTATCAACTTTTTATGTTCATAATGCTATCATAGTTTTTATACCAACTAGGATTCAGCCGTTACCATAAATATTAGTTCTTTTAGAACAAAATTAAAAGAACGAATTTTTCAGAATTATAGCTAATGTTACTCAAATCTGAAATATACAATAATTACACTGCATGCTTCCCTAAATGAGAGTGAAATTTATAATTAATTTACTTGATCGTTTGATAATGTAAACATTTTCTTTATTAGTTTTTTCCATTATAAATTACATCAAAAGAACGGAGATATTAAGGAGAAAGGAGAATTCTATTGCTATATGAAAATAAAACTTAAATTACTTCATAGACATTTTTTTGAATTCCATTTTTCTACAATTAATGTTAACTTACCTTTTTTGCGAAGGAATATGAAAATAATGAAGAGCAAAAAAGATGATCAAACACTAAAAATATTTTTTTAGAATAAGGAATATTTGCCAACGTACACATATAAATAATTATATAAGATAATTGTAATAAATTTATTATTACCAGATTAAAATAAAAGCTTTATATTATGAAACTATTTTCAGAAGAAATACTTTGATACTTTTTTGTCGGTGGTATGTTTGGATTACTTTTTGTCCTAATGAAGGAGAAACATTTGTAAAGGTAGTTTTTGAAACTCAGCAATATCTAAATGAAACCAATTACGCAAAATGTTTTTAGTCTATTGGAAAGCAATTGCACATTTATTAGTTCATTTGTATGACAGATTTTAAGAGAATAGAGACTTTTTTTCGTGGTGTCTAGCATAAATTCGATAGAAAGAATGAAAAAAAAATGATAAAGCAATGAACATTAATTTTTTCATAAAGGAGTATTAAAATTATTCAGGACAGTACTAAAGCTTTCAAAAAACAATTTTAGTATTTTTTTATTTTATTAATGAGCAATGTAATTGACTATTACTTTTTTGGAAAGCAAAATTAAAGGAAATGTTCATCGATATTAATGAATTGTAGAAAGCGTTTTTAATCATGCGATTGCCCTTTTTTCTATATATTGTATTTCTTTTAGTAAATAGTACTTGCTTTGATTTTATGGTATTTTTTTCACTCAGAGAGTTTGAGATAATGCTAATTGATTCGTACATTACCAGAAGCAATTAACATTCTCATGGAAAAAAAAAAGGAATGCGATATGCATCAAATAAAAAAAATGTCAAAAAAGTATATCGGAGACAAATAATCTTATTTCGCATCAGTAGAAGATATTAAAAAGACAAGTTGTTTGTATTATCTAAATAATACTCAAGCGATTCTCCACAATATATAGGTTTAAATAAAATATTAGGATTTTCAATAAAATGTATTTTTCATCACCAAAGAAACAAATGTTTTTTTTTAAAATTTAATGCTATTTTCTTTGAATTAGAAAACAAGAATTTATTTTGCTATATGATTCATTTTCCTATGATAACAATAATGTTAATAGTTAACGATAAGAAAATTAAATGCATAATCAAATATTACCTAAAAATTATTTTTTCTCGTTTGAAGAAAAAACATTTTAGTTTGAAATAACCTTCATCGAGTCCTGGATATATCAATATCCCGGCCTTCAAAAGTTAAGGTACGACCAGGTTTTTGAATCTAATTTGAAAATAAAAGAAAAAGATATTTGGAATTTGGAAGGGGGGAATGTCGGAAAAGTGAACACAATGTGAGCTATGCGGTCGTGAAAGGTATGATTTGTACAATTTTGAAATCAAATTAAGAGATAAGTAATAAAAATTAAAGGGTTTTATATGAGAAAACCTTTTTAAAAAAAGTGATATTTTAAAGGTCTGATGGGTGTCGAATTCTTCTAGACCTTTTTGCGTTAGGGACGGGGAATACTCTTCTAGATTTATCATATTTTCATTTTTAGTGAGGTTTATGTTACTGAAAAAATTAATAGAGAGTTTTCTAATAAATTCTTTGAAGGTGGGGATTAATAAGGCTTTTCTAATTTCATCGTTTCTGAAGTACCAATTAGCTTAAGGAATTAATCTGAGGATGGAATTTTGTGATCATTCATGAAGTTCAATGTTATATTTGGCTGGATAGGCCCACATGGGGTACCCATAAAATAACATAGGATATAGATTGGAGGTGTACAGAAGCAACTTGTTTTCAATAGACACTTTGGAGTTCCGACAAATTAAGGGAAATATTGCACTTTTTTTCTTTGGAACTTCTTACGTGTTTATATAAAGTATAAATAAGACACATATACACATTATGAGGAACTGTTAAATATGTAATTGTAGTATACGAATCCTAAAAAAAAAATAGAAAAAAACAGCATTTAATAATGTACTGATATTTAATCAGGAGCTTATACTAAAACACACTTGTAAATAAAAAATAAAATATAGATTAGCTATCATCATGGCTCCACGTCAAACACTATAAAAAAAAACGACTCACCAAGAAGGTAATGAAATTTCGTATTCAAAGACATTTAGACCAAACATGCAAATGATTAAAATTTGGTGTCTAATGAATGGATAGCGGAAGCTACAGCGTATCGGAATTGCGCACTCATTAGGTATATATAAGAAGCGATTCTCAATCTGAAAGTCGAATTTTCTGTTGCATTGCGATTTAGGATTCCTTTCAACGATTGAAAAATTGCCTCGCTCCTTCGAGCTCATTACGAGCAACTGTCACAGTTTGAAAGAGGTCGTATCATTGGATTAAAAGAGGCAAGGCGGGCAAATCGGAGAATCGCTCGTCATATGGGTCGAAGCAATGCGGCGATTATAAGATGCTGGCAAGAATGGGTGGACAATGGCACATTTCAGCATCATTTGGCAAGAAATACCGCAGGAGACCATCAGTTTGTCACAGTATCACTCTATGCCTCTTCGTGTGGCAGCTTGTATCCAGGCTGGAGGTGGCTCAACACCTTATTGAGCCCGTTGCATTGTAACTATGTAATTCTGAAATAAATCATTCAATTTTTCTGAAATTTTAATTATTTTCTATTCTGTACATATTGTTCCTATCCTCCAACTTTTGTCTCCAACGGACAGCTCGTTCTTAGTCTGTCGCTTTTTTGTTATAGAGTGTATTTTAATATACTCACTAAATCGTTCCCTCCTCCTCTTCCTTTTCTTTAATTCAAGGTCACTACATTATATATTCACCCATACGACACAACACTTGCTTCCTCTACAGTATTTGTAATAATAGCGGTATATGTAAAACGCCCAATGACCAACAGAACACTTTTACATTTCGTAACATATCTCTTATACAGAACAAAAAAAATCGTAAACGATACAAACTCTATCTTTGTGTACTGCTTTAAATCATGTACAAAAAACAGTGAATACCCTAAAATGTGATCAATCAGATTGTAATATTGTTTTTGAAAATACTTGTAACACAAAACCCAAGAATAAACTCCCAGTTATATCATCAGGTAAATGGACGTGTTTTATACTTCCACTTCAGTACATGACAGAAATACCATCGAATAATATAATAATAAGACCAATGTTCCATTAAATAGATATAAATCTTATATATGAATAATTATTGAGTTTGTGCATTATAACAGAAATAAAATATTTTCTGAAAATAAGCCCTAATTTTTTTTTCGAATAAAAATTAATTTAAGGTTTATTTTTATTTTCTTAAACAAAATATACGGTAATTAAAAGCATATAAAAACTAAATGTTGTACTTGATTGATTTACTCAAGATTCATACTAAAATGTACAAATAAACAAAAGCGGGTAAAGAATCTCTCAAAATTTCAACAGTGTGAGTAATTTATAGTATTTTTTAATGGTACATGTGTCAGACGTGGCCATGCTGCTCCAGAAAAGGCGTAACTGTGATCTGGATGTTTGAATGAGTGAGTGATATTATTTAAAATGGCACCGAAACCAGATGAGACCTCTCTGTGCCAAATTAAGTCAGTGAGTGTGAAGCTAGTAAAGTGTAAAGCTGGGATCTAAAGCGTGTGAAAAAAATGAAAAGTAAATAAATAATTGCTGGATAAGAAGAAGGGTCGGAAATAGAGAAAGATCGCTAGAGTATTTCGGGGGCGCGTCACCCATCTTTACTAAAGCCAATAAACCCCATAGGAAAGAGAAAGATCACAGGGACCTTGAGGTCAAGATGTCCATACCTTCCTAAACTAGGCAACACCCTGAGGTCTCCCAACTTGGAGAGCTTATCGTCTGATATAATATCGAAGTGTAGAGTGCCCACCTATGCCCCAGACATTGTGTATCCTTTTTAGTCGTCTCTTATAACATGCAGATGCTACATTGAGACTATTCTTTCACACCCGGGAATCACACGCGTCCAAAATTTTAAGAAAACTGACATCGTTGGGTCAAATGACGGTGGGGGGAGTTTTATTTAAAAACCTATCGTACATATTATGCTTGGATGTGAATTGTTATGTCAAAATCGATTATTGAAACGGACGAAAAGAGTTGAAGATTTCATTTATCTATTTATTGCAAAATATTATATTTATGTATTTAAAAAAATGAATTTGTTTTATTTTAATACATAAATATAATAACGATTTGATAGAGAATCATTTATATTGAGTTTTAAGCGTTTGTCATAAAACAAACTTACAAAGATTTGTTAGCCACATTAAGGATTTCAAAAAGTTATAATCTTTTTTTCAGAGAATAGTGATTTGTATGTATGAAACCATCACTTTCAAAAAATAATGATTTTGATTAATTTTAATAATTATTATTTTGCGTTATTATAAATATTATAATAACGTTTCCAAAGGAGAAATAGAAGGCCCCAAATATGTTTTCTGTAAGTTTTGACGGACTTAAAAACATATAATTAGATGCATTTATAGTTGAATATGGAAATGTTCCAAAAACGAAAATTTGATTTTAAAACGTGTAATACATAATCGACTATTTTTACATTTGTCTTATTACTGTCAAAGTTTATTTATTTATTTTCAACACAATAGGGTATTCAAAACGCAATTTTTATTCCCATCTCTAAAATAAATTAAGTTCAGATATCTTTCTCGTTCGCAATACTCGATATATTTTCTTATCTTTGGCCGTAGATTCAACCAACGTTAAGTTATTAAAAAAGTAAAGTTCTCGGATGATTAGGGAAAAAATTGTGGAAGAGGAGAAGAGAAAATAAACGGAGATTTAAAAATATATTTATATTTAAGAATCTTCAACGGGAAAAATTAATGACCTATCGGACGTACATTACAGAACAAAATAAAAAATGCTATAAATATACTTTTACTGAAAAAGAGACTTTTCTGAACAAGGAAATAAATTTGATTTTCAAATATGATTAATTTGCAGAGAACTATAAAATTTTTATTCTTGTGGAATTTCTTTGAAAAGATGATGTATTAATTAGATTAAAATAAGAATTTACATTATTGGCTTATTTATATAAATGGAAATAATTTCAAACAAAGTTATAACAAGTTTTTTACATTACGTCAATGTATTTCAGTAACATTCCTGTTCTGATGTTATCATATACTACCCATCTTAATAATGTGACTTCGTGATTTTATGAACTTAAATGAAAACTGAGATGTCTTTACCTAGTAAAAATGAGCTAATTTTCATGCCAACTTTAAGTAATCCTCATTGTTATAAGAATTAAAGCAATAGGAGCCCTATTTTAATATTATGATGCATGTATGGTTCAATATCTGCTTATGCAAAGAGATAAATCACATTTGTATTTACAAGTAATTATGTATTAACAATTAGTAATGAATATCCGTATTTACTTTTATAAGTTACATAATTAACATTGTGTACATCTTTCACAAATGTATTACTATTTCTACAGTATTTATATCTTTAAAAATTAACAGAGTGCTTAAACACATTATATTCTGCACATAATTATAATTTTTAAAATTAAATTGCATAAAATTTAAAACTTTAAGAATTTTATGATTCAAATTTTCCAAATTCGCTTACAAATGTTGAACAATACATTTGTTTGCATATATTTTGTTCAACATATTCAAATACATTATATATTTGTTAACAAAAAATAACCTATATTCCCACATAGTATAAGAAATAACTTCATTTCGTATTGTACAAATATCAACTCAATGGATAAAGCAGATTTTGAGGAAAGTTTATCGGAATATCCTGAAAAACCGCATTTTGAGAAAAGAACAAATATAGATATTTTTCTCAGTTGTGAGGGAGGGACATGGCATGTGTATTTACAATTTCAAAGTTCAATTTTCACGTAAAATTCATCAAACTCTCATAAGTAATACATCTACGAAGAGCTAGCAAACAGTCTTCAACTCTTAACAATAAGATAAGAAAATATAAAATCTGAAGCATTTGATTATTTCACAATTTCATTAAATTTCTTATGTAGCATTCCGGGAATATTCTGAGAGGGAGGAACTGTCAGAGGAATCGACTTCATCGAATAGAAATACTTTTCGTTTGAAATTCTGATAGAATTGGATTCAAAAACCAAGCAACTTTTATTATTAATCATAGCATTTATCTCAAATTGCACAAACAATCGTTTTTCTATATAATTCGAAATTTTGGAGAATTTGAAATTTTCGCTTGCTCCTAAGAATTTTGCTTCAAAACAATGAAAAAATGCGGATAATTTTAATTATTTTAAATAAATTGAGTTCTTCGTTCGTTCCCTCTTAGACCATAACGGTAAAAATAGTTCGTGAAATTTTCCAGCTGGCATATAACAAATGGTATTTCTACTGATAAGACATATAAAGTACGTTGCAATATCACTGCTTTAAAGACAGATACTGAAGGAATAAATTTGGTATAAAACTGAGATGAAACTAATATTCATTCTGCTTTTGACTATTCGGAATTTTTCATACAGCAATCTTATATGATAACTAATGTTTTTGTTGATTCAGATGTATATGTGTATGTCGAGAAAATTAAGGTAAATAGTATTGCTGAAGGGAAGCAAAACAACTACTCAGAGGGTGAAGTGTATGATAATGAAGAAGACAAGGAAAACCACTACCTTGTGTGGCATTGAACCTGAGGAAGCAAATGTTGGATAAAAGATTAATCTAATATTTAGCCTGTTTTCAACAATTCGGAAAAAGGAACTTTTAATCCTTCAATTTCGCATTAAAAGTATATTAGCATGAAATAAGATGTGTCAGCGTGTGGCGAGATAATTGACATGGATAACATTACTCAAGAGACCGAAAACAGACAATCAGAGGACGGAATGTGCGGGGATGAAGAAGACAAGGAAATCCAGGAAAAATCCTACTTGGTGCAACAGAAGCTATCATTCAGAAACTATCATTCATATAAGACTACTCCCTTAGGTAGGGGTTCTTAATTTCTTAGAAATGGCAAAAGTAATATATTTTTGAAAAATTTCCGAATTCCTATACGTACATCAAGCACCAATTTCGTTGTAGTTGCTTTTCTAATCAAAACCCTTGATGAGCCAAGGGACGAGCATTCTTGTGTTTTTATCAAAAAAGTTTCTCAGCAACTTTTTGACCATTATTTTTCGACCTTCTAGGCCTCATCAATGGTCAAAAACTTTATTTCATACATTAACATCTTCAGAAATTCGAACAGATGAAGACCTGAAGAGGGATTGTTGGTGGTGTCCAAAGTGAATGTTAGAGGGTTGCTTTGTGGTGTTGGATGTTGGGAGACGCGCATTTTCATAGAACAAACACTCTGTCTTCGTTAGTATTCCACTTATTTTGTTTAGTATCGTCCTCAAAAACTTTTAGGGTTTCTCAGTACCTTTCGGTATTAATTACCTCACCATGGGACAAATATTCAATGAGGAGAGTCTCTTTACGATCCCAAATGACAGAGACCATGAATTATTGGACTGAAAGAACGATTTTGAATTTTTCTGCCACTTTAAAACTCACGACACCGATTATATAATACTGTATGTCAAATCACTATTCCAGAAAACAGTTTTATTTCTTTAAAAAACTTGAACGGTGCTTTCGCGTGTGGAACTATTTTGAAACAACATGGCTCACCAATATACTTTTATACACGAATATTTTGTTCTAGCACGAATCCTACAAATTCTCTACCCCTAAAATTCAAATGCTGTTTTTACCGCCTAATACCTCTTTGATTCAGCCATTCGATCAAGTTATTATAATAGCATTTAAAATGTACTATATAAAGTAAAGAGTTTAAATATATTTTAGACTCAGTAGGAGAAAGAAATTTGACTGTTGTGGAAGCATGGAGAAAGTTTACGATTATGGGTTGCATTACACATGTATCTTTTGTCATCAAACAATTAAGCTAATTAATCTTAAATGCTTGTTGGAAATTTTTTTGCCAGTATGTGTCAAAAGTTTCATAGTACAAAAATAAGCTGTGAGTTCTGAAATTATAACTCTATCAAATGCTATTAGTGTCGAAGATTTTAACAGCATGCAGACGGTTGACATCGATGAAATGATGCTAGACAGCCCTTTGGATGAGGATGATTTGATCGAATTTATGTTAGTTTTTGATAATAAAGAAGTCTATAATGGCGAAGTCGAAGGTGAAATTCAACTATTAACAGCTGATTTAATTCACGAGGGCTTGAAATTTGCTACAAGTATGGAACCTTTTCTTACTCACGGTCTAGATATAACACATCGATCAATAACTCCCGAGTCTAAAATTGAAAACAAAAATTTTTTTGCAAAATTTTTTTTTATTCATCAACATAACACCTTTTGTTAATCACCTTTTAG
>BMAW01099321.1:32462-45308 GCA_019974015.1 Nephila pilipes | reverse complement strand
CTAGACATTTCTGACACATCTACAAATGATAGCATTTTTCTTCATTGGCCAGTTCATAATAAACGTGCATGCTTGTTATCAAATAGCGATGAATAGTTGTTAGTTTTATTCTTAATTCCAATTTGAATTTTTTTTATGTTGTATGTACCTATAGACTAACTTTTCACTGTACATTAGTTTTGAGGTTTTTTTCCAATAAAAATGAACTATTTCTGTTTAATAAATATGTAATACGGATTTCATTATTAATTCTTTACACGGATTTTTGATAAATTGCTTAGAGTTTTTTCACCATAGGCCTTTGGCGGTGGACCTCGTAATTTTGAACATTAGTTAAGTGACGAGGATGACACCTTAAATGGCACCTCCTTTGGCAAACATCAACATCATGTCAACGGATAGACTTGGGACCTTCCAGATTTAATATACCTCCCCTGTACGCGGTGGGTCTTTAATGACATCAGGGCTCGATCCCAAAACTCGATGGAAACAATGTCGTCAGCTAGTTCGCAATCATGAGTACTAGGCTACCTTGGCCACATAAGCGATGGCAAAACATTTTTTATAAAAAGAAAAACCGCTGTTAATACAAAAGTTTTGGATTTTACTTTTACTTTTTCATATGTTATTCCCTTTTCATACAAGCTGTCTTTTTAATTAAAAATTGTTTTTAAGATTGCTATTCATAAACTGGCATTTTCAATTTATAATTTAATTCTCATTATTTCGTCACCGAATTCACCTCCTTTTTGAAAATCTGAATATTTAATATAATTTGCATTAAAAAGTTATCTTTAAGAAATAGTAGTTTTAAATAATGCATTTCTGTGTAATGAGTTCATTATGTCTACTCGTACATGGCTTATTTGTTTCTTGTATCTATAACAAGTAATAGCATTCAATAAAGACCTTCAGTTTTTTTTTCTATAAAAATTATTGTTACGACTGTGATTCATAAAATGGCATTACTAAATTCTTATTTCCTTCTCATAAATATTTCACCAAAATCGCATGAGCATTGAAAGTAATAATATTGCATATAATTTGTTTTAAATTGAAATTTTATGAACACGTGTTGATGCAATATTAAAGAACATATTTTTGTCTTTCTCACGAGCCGCTCAAGTTAAATAAATGCATTCTTTTAAAGTATTTATTTAATTCGTGTGATTCGTTCTTTATATTTTTATTTCTTATTGTAACAATCAATATTATTCAATAAAGATCAGTGTTATGTGCAGTTAATATTAGTTCTTAAAAATGTTGAATGCAAAATATTCAAGCATCAAAAAAATTTACCAGTTCTTCCATTTTAAATAACATAATGAAATTATTTTTCATTTTTAATATATAATTATAAAAGTAATTAAATATTCTATATTTGTGTTGATATTTGATTTGTAAAATGGTAAAAGTTTGGAAGTTGCTGACTTTAATATAACTAAAGAAAGCATTTAATATCTCTCGGAAAACAACGCGTTGAATTTCGGAATCTTATGTTTGAAAAATACAAGCAAATAAATAGAAAGGAATTTTTCTTTTTATGTATTGTATTATACAATTCTTATTCTTACTCACCCAATGGTTTATTCTTTCCAACCTTTTTATCTAAGAATTTCTTTATTTCCTACTGATTAAAAAAATAGTAAAAAAGATGTAGCTTATAGAATAAGGTATGGAATGCATACTGGAAGTAATACTATATATTTCAACTCTTTTTTGAATTTTAACCTTAAAAAGAATAAGTAATTTTTAAGAAGTTCAAAACTACTGCGAAAGAAACCGAAGAATTAACATTAAAAAAATATAAATGGAATGATTTGGCGCGTCGCCAGATCCGAAGTATCAAAATTGGAAAATTTCTTCATTTTATAATTTTGTTTAAATACAAATACTTTAATGTGATTTTTACAGAAACACAAAATCATATCTGGTTATTTTGTTACAATTTATTGCAAATGTATTTAATTATTTATTTATTATTTTTTCAATTGTGTATTATTTAATGTGAACATCTTTTAAAATAGAACTGTAATTTATTACTTTCAGCAGAAAAAAGATCTTTAATATTTTCTTAGGTTTCAGATACATTTATTACAGAATTTGATACTTAAAATTACAGACTCAGATACTTAAAATTTTACATTTTTAGTAGGAATGTCAAGGCTTCCTCTGACAAATTTTTATATATATATATATATATATGTTTATTTTGGAAAAACCATTTGACAAGACATTCAAAAATTTAAAGGCATTATTGATTGCACGTTTTCATCAAATTGATATCTAAAGTTTTAGGTATTTATAAATATTTCCTTGAATAAATTTCAAATTTATAAAGGAAAAACATGAATTTATTTGTGATATCTTCATGATTTGGGTTTTGAAGGGCTACACTATTTTAATGACTTTTCATCAGTTACCACTCTTTTAATGAACTCATGAACTCATAATGACTAATTACCAAATTATTTTGGAAAACTGCTTGTTCTATCTTACGAGGGTCGTTCAATAAGATCTCAGAAAAACCAAGAAGTGGCATTCGAAGCATCAAAAATGGTAGGCATCAAGCATTTAGTAATGGTAAGCATTTTAGTTAGAATCAAGACTCACTTGAAAGCTGTCTTATTCTCAGTTATTCATTTTTATGATCATGACGGCTATCGCCCCTCAAAATATCTTCATCATAACTTGTCTGGTCGATGAAATCATCATCATCTTCTTTAGAGCACGTTCACCTGAAGTAACCTAATGTTTTGAATTTTGCTTGATTTCCGGCGCATAGCGATGAATGCATTTATCAACGACGGTGACCTCTCGATGCAAAATGACGTTAACTACTCGTATCGGCAGCAATCTAATTTTCATCTGGCAGCAAATGACTATCAAATCCAAACTAACTTATGAATCATTGTCAAAACTGTTTCTACTCCGTTTGCCAATACCCAATGGAACAATAATTTTTCTTAATGATGCATTTGTCTTCAAATAGTAGTGCTATTTGAATCACCTTCGTAAAATGATATTATTCCATCCTTCACTAAAATTATTATGGAATTTCGGAGAGACACAGTCTTTCTCTGTTTCTCTATCATTGCATTGGTAATGCACATCAGGCTATTAGAGTTCTTATAATTTTGACCATATTCAAATAACCACTCTCAAATATCTTTCCTCAAACCTGTTCCCTAATTCGCGAAAGGACTCTATAGCCCAGATAAAACAAGCCCCTTCAATAACTTTCATTATTCTCCTTTACAGGAACTGCAAGGGCCAAACTGTTATGGTCGTGAGTTTGTGGATGACGATGTTCTAATCTAGGTGAGAATTATGGTCTTGATTTTTTGAAAATTCAGTAGACGGAATAATAGGAGTTGCTGTACATTAAAGGGACTGGGTCTCAACTTTCTTGTGCAGTGTGATGAGTAATAAGTGAAAGCGCGAACGCGCGCGCGAGAGAGAAAGTAGCTCTGAATCACACAAAGTGTTATGCTCATCATTTGACCATGGATCAAGACTGTAAGATTTATTAGTGCTAGCCTTCGTGTTGTTTTGGTACCTGGTTAATAATCTACACAAATGCTCTCAACCGGTAGTACTCATACCCCGGGGGATACATAGGGTTGCGAAATGAAATAAGTTATGGAGGATGCACAGTTAAAAAATAAAATATGTGATTTTAAAATATTAAAAACATTTTTAATAATGAGGAATAGGTTTTTATTCAGATTATCCATTGAAACATTTTCAATTCCTGAAAAGGAAAAATTGCTGAAGCTCATATCAGACATAGCTTTGAAAACATTAATGGATGAATGGCAAATTTAGAAAGTATCTGGGCTCATCGGTGTGAGGAATATGGTGGACTTTCTAAATACACCGTACAGTATTTACTGTAGTTCTCTATCACAGAGTTTGTTGAACAGTTGTTTTTTTCATACACTTACATTAAAAATATACAAATTAAAACTAGGTCGAAATTTGAGATTATATTCATTCTCTTTAGAGTCTAATTTTCATTTTTTTTAAAAATTCAATGCTGTCCCAAATATCTCATTATTATTTCTATTTTTGTAATCTTTGTGTTAATTTATTTGCTTACTTCAAAAATAAGAAAATTTTGATATAAAAATAGATATTTTAATTTATTTTTTCATACTTTTTTTTGGGAGAAAACTTTGGAACCTGTTATGGATGAAAAAGATTGTATATATGTGAGTATGGGGCGAGGTTGACTCAAGGATTCTTGGTTAATTGATATGCGGAAAGAAACCGAGCAGCTGGGTGTACGCAGTTCGAAAATTGTTGGCAACCGCCAACGTTAGGAATAATTAATGATTCTTCAGAAATGTAACGCAATAAAGAACATTTCATGACTCTTGAGAAATGTAATGTAAATATTACCTAAATCATAGATTAACTCTTTATCTTAACTTTAAGACTCAATTTCTAATTTTTTTTTGATCGAAGCATGTGATTAATCTTGAATTTAAAATTCTAGAACCTACGACTATTGCAACTTCAAGCCCATCGCCTTGCTATCTTTAGATTTTTTTTTTATCATTTTTATCTTTCAGTTAAAAATAAAGTGCTACAAAATTAAGCATTAAAAATTAAGCGAAATATGAGCATTATAGTTTTTAGCCATCCAAGGTGCTATTTTTTTAAATGGATTACGTTTGGCTTACGAAATCATTTTAGGCGTACCAGATCAATGTTCAATTTTTTATCATTTGCATCAATTTTAATTACATTTAGCTTAAATATGTTCAATTTAATAATTTATCATTTGCTTTAATTTAAGTACATTTAACTTAAATATATTCAATTTAATAATTTATAGTTCGTTTTAATTTTAACATCGGAAAAGTTTACTATTGTCCATTTCTTGATATTTCATCGTTTACTTTATTTCTTATATTTAATTCAGTAATTTAAAAATAATTATAAGAAAAGGGCACCTTGGGTGGATAAATCGTTCTTTGCGAACTTTTGCATAGAACGTTTTCATTTTATATACTAAATTTATCCCTTTCAAATGTTACATCTCCTGGATTTTTGAAGCTTTAAAAGGGATGGTAATTCAATCGGAGTTTCTAAATCCTAAATGTAAATTGTATTTTGGGATGCAAGAATATTTTTCAATTTTAATTCCGATAAGTAATGAAATAGAGCGTAAAGAAATAATAACAGTGAAATAATCAAAGAAAAGGAAGAAATTTCAAAGAAATGATATAAGAAGACCATATTAAACAGATTTCAAGCGAAAATAACATTTAGTATGTATCATTCATGTTTGAAGTTGAAATATATGCTACAAACGAGAATATTGTCACAGAAATCAATACCATTTTTTAGATTTTTAGGTTTCTTAAGATTTGCCGATATAAATAGTCATAAAAAGTTAAATTAATCAAATTTCAAGAAATTTATTTATTTCAAATCTTTGAAATAAATTTTTAACAGTATTTTCATTTAATTCACGAGTAAAAAATTTCAGAAAAATGCACCCTGTTACCATATAAAAGGTAATACTATGATAGCTAAAATTAGTGGTACCAACGAATTGTAATTTATTTTTTTACACACAACCATTAAAAGAGAATATAGTTTCAAGAACTTTTTTAAACATCGTACTCATTTTCATTTTTTATTTTTTTAGTAAATCTTTAATAAAAATTACGAAAACATTGAAATTTTTTTTAAAAAAAACAACTGTTTTCTCAAAGACCCATGAATACAAAAATTCAAAGTAATATAAATGTCACCTAAAATGTTCTTGAAGAGGAATTTTATAGAGACATCATGGTATATATAAATGAAACTTTTTAAAGAGACTTTGGCTCTATGCTTAGTGAAAAAATATGTACTGATTTACTTACAAAAACAATATAAGAAATAATAATAATATGAATTAAAAACTTTTTGATAAAGTTCTTTTAAAACAATCTCAATACTACTGCCAGAATTAACCGGGAGAAAAATGGGAATTGGCTTCCATAGTACTATTCCAAACACGTTCCTTGATGGAATTTAGATCGTCTGCTTTTTTTAGATGATCCATCTTTTAGACAAGCAAGGCACGCCATAGCTTCATTAATACTCTTCGAACACAACCCTTTCTACATCCACCGCCCCTTATTTCCGGAAACCTTGATTTGATTTTTGAAGATGATGACCCATTTTCTGTTGTAAGGTTTTTCTTCTTACCTTCCTCCATCGGACTTATTTTCTAGAACGAAATTAGATTGAGATTTATCATTTGGAGTTTGAAAAACTCATTGGGAGAAAGAAGCGAGGAGGGAGTCTCAACCTCCAACAAGACAGGAGGAAAAAAAGGGGAGGGGGACGAAAGCGTGTGGCAACGCCTCCCTTTCATTGGTTTCCGGAGTCATTATTTCTAAGTTAAATGATCACTAAATGAAAGTCTAATTGCAATTTAAGGTATAAAGCTTAATAGATGAAACAGTCAAGTATGAATTCATCCCGTTTATCTGTCATCAGTTATAAATGTTCAGTGTTATTCTGTTTATTTCTCATGTCTTATTTCCCCCCCCCTCAAAGCGCCTGAATTCTAGTTTAGAATAAAAATCAAAGTTCTCATTTATTAACCTACTCAGATTCTAGTTTGTAATCTGGATAACTGGGAGTTCGCGAGAGTTATCAACACCCCCCAATATATATTCAATCAGTTTGGTTTTTCGTCATCGTCAGTCCGTGATTGATGCAGTGGTGACAACTGCTACCATCTGCCAGCCTGGCTATTCTCTACTAAGTATAATAACTACTTAATGCTACTTCGTTTGTATGGCCGTGGTAGCATAATGGTCTTGATCGCGAACTCGAGTCGAGTCGTTAGTTCGAGCCTTGATGCCACTAAAGACCTACCGTGTAGTTGGGACTGATGTACGTTAAATTTGACGAGGCCTTAAATCCTCACTTTGGCGAGGTGTGGAAGTTGGGAGAGAGGAGTGCCAGTTCAGGTGTCGATCTCGTCACTTGAACGAGGTTCAAAATTATGAGGTCTGTCCCCAACAGCCCTCGTGTTGCTTTTCTAGTGCTACAGTAGTAAAAACAACCAACCAACTAATTTCTCGTTCTCATAAATTTCCTTAAATTAATTCACTGCCCTTCTTAAATCCAATCTATTCTGCGTATACCACATTTCATTTGATTTAAAGGAAACTGGAAATTTAAATCTTATCCGAAAGTAAATTTAGATTTTATATTTAGAGGGAACATTCGCGAATAATCCATCTTTAAAGTGTAAATAAAGTAAAAATAAAAGTAGTGCTGGAATAAAAATATAGGAATTCTAGTTAAAAAGACTTTTTAACACAATAAATATCTTTTACGAAGAAAATCTTGCCTTTTTTTTTCTAATTTTGTTGAAGATTCTCTATACCCATCAGAATTGCTAACTAATTTTAATTTTTAATAATTTTGAGGAGGTATGAGACTCCCTTAATCCCCTTTCAAGACCTTAAGGTTACTAAAAGTAAATATCAGTATGCAAATATTTATTTTAATTTGTTAAGACGTATAATAATTAAAATCATAAGAAAATACATAAGAATGTGTAGTTTTTCAGAATCTTATGAGAAATATTATTTTCCCATAGAATTATTTGTCATTAACAGGCATTTATTTTCATTCGTTCAAATATATTTTATTGTAGCATAAAATTATTCTTACCGGTAAACATAAAACACATGAGAAAATACAGTAATTTTATTATTACCCAATACAATAAAAGGAAATAATTGCAGAGTACAAATCGTGAATATTTTGTCATTGGCACCATTTGATTTGATGTTCTTTTATTCCCCTAAATGATCCCTTTTACGTCCGGCATACGTTCTATTTTGACATTCTGATTAAAACAAATGCAGATAAGGGTATGATTAAACACGAAAATCACACTAGTTGTCAAGTGAGAAAAAATGTTTCTCGTAGTCGGGAAAGGGCTATTATGCGCTTACAAGAGCAGTTACTTAAGGCAAAATGTGAAAGCAAAAATATGCTAAATTCAAATTTGAAGTTTAGACCGACAACAGAATAGAATAGAGAAAATAAGAATTAAAGTTAAAGAAGTATGACATCATACATCAATGATAACACTTCTATTTGAACAGAAAGCTACGTTAGACTTAAGATGTTAGAAGGAACATGACTTACCAAGGCAGGTCTGTTTGTTTTGAATACTTTTAAATTGTGAATATTTAACTGAAGTTTAAATAAATGTAAATAGTTAATAAATAAATATTTTATCTTCAGTAAACTGGAATTTATATTTCATATAGAGACTAATTATATATACGTACTTAAAATTTGAAAGAAGTTTAGTTGCTATTCATGATTACAGAACATTCTCAAAATCTTTTGCTTCATTAAGCGACTGAAATAATATTAAAACTTCAAATAATTCCCATATAGAGAATAGTTAGTGTTATTTAAAATTGAAAACAAAAAGTAAATCCCCATACAACCAATGGAAGAAACAAACGTACATTTTTATAACGATGTCAAGTGAACAAAATATATTGAAAAATATTATTATATTTACATAAAACTTTTCCGTTGGAAATATTGTATTTCTGTAGTTTTTGTCATTCACAATGCTTTACTTCAGCAAGTGGAGTAACTGTGCATTTGTAGAGGAAAAAAAAAAACTAAAGTTTTCTGAACATAGTAATGTTTAAAAAAATAAGTAAAGGTATTTCAGACTAAACTAAATCTAAGCACGGAAAACTTCCATTTACTATAAAAGAACATAAATAAAACAGCAATTTATACAAAATAAATTTTACTATAAAGTAGTTTAAAACCAAGACACTGTTTTAGTACTAATAGTCAACTCTCTTAGTAGTTAAGAAACTCAAAAGTATTTAAAAATAGAACGCTATTTGCCTTTCATGGCAATATGTGTATTACTTCAGAATATATATTATGGTAAATATAAAGTTTCATAAAAGATGAAAATATGTAATGGAATAAAAAAGAATAATGAATAATAAAGGAAGTAGAATGGCTTTCGAAAATAGCCCATGGGATTTATTTATTTCTTAAAGAAACCAAATTGGGTATATAGTAATTTTTCTTATGATTTTTAAGTTCATAGCAATGTATTTTTTACTAAAATGGAAGCAACTGTAAAACTTTATACTTGAAATGAGGTCTTAAACTTTCAATATGAATCTTTTAATTATTTTTCTTTAGTTAAAATTTCCTTTTTAATCTAATAACTTACACTTCATTAACATAGAAAAACAGTTTTCAAAATTATGAAATTGACAATTGTCTTATAACTTACATTATAGGTACTTTTGTTTCTATTCAATTTAAACATTTTATTGCATTATAATGGTAAACAATTGATGGCTTTCTGTCTCAGGTTTGATATTTTTACTCTTTCTATAATCGTTTACTCATCTATAAAGCATTTCATACGTACTTCAAAAATATTTCTGATTTGCTTAACAAGATGCTTCAGTTAAAACTCCAAATTAAAACACATATTATTATAAAGAAAAACAATAAATAGGAAGTTTTCTCTCAAATAAATTATAAGTTTCGTGCTTAACTGGAACAAATTCAAATTGAATGTTAATTAGAATTCACTTCTTCTTCAAGTGTATCAAACATATTCTGAAATAGAAATTTGCATTTATGTTTATAACTAAGCGAACCACGATAAGCAATCTTAACTTTTGTTCGAAACTTTCTACTGATTCATAATAATCAAACGAATTTCTGAGGTAAAGTTCGTACATTAATAATTAATTGCTTGTCACGATATTTACATCAGAGGATTAATCTAAAGGACTTTGTTGTTTACTTTTTAAGGGGAAAACACTTTATAAACATCTGTTTTGAGAAATTCTTATTTCTCCTCATCTCCAAAACACAATTAAAGAAGCTATGCGGTTTTTTTTTTTTTTTTTTTGTCTACAATAGATTCGAAGAGATGAAACTTTTAACACTTTTCCTCATCCGTATAGTAGTTACCAAACTGTGAAAGTAAAAAAAGAAAGGATCGATTGCGGAATCATTTAGTAGATTAATCGGTCGGTGACAGCCGATTAATGAAAAACCATCTTCGATGCGGTAATGGAGTTTTTATCAGTGATTGGACTATTATGAGATTCCTTTCCCTGGGTTCTACTTTCTCCGAAAATTGATTAACTATTTTATTAGTTATATATAACTCCTTCTTGGATATATATTTGCCACAAAATATATTTAGTTAGCTAATATATTTAGTTTTGGTTAAAAGAAATAGAAATGAACTAAACGGGAAGTATTACATACTTTTTACACTAAAATTCCGAATTTTAAACTTATCACTTAATTAATCGATGCCATTTTTTATCAAAAGGTTTGGTTATAGCGCAAAATTTAATAAAATGACATTTATTAAAAGGGACCAATTTTAACATTTTTAATGTAAGCAAAAGGTTCCATTCTAAAATATGAAATAATAACTTAGGGAAAATGAAGACGATTTTTTTTTGTAGAAAAATAATGTTATCAGAAACTATAAAAATAAAGCGACAAAACAACCTTAACAATTATTATGTTGTGCTTTTCTATAGGTATCAGCAGTCTTGGGCCGAATTAACTCTTTAAAATCCATCGTCAAATTATTCAATGATCCTTTAAAAATGTTGTTATATTTGTAATAATGTTTTTAATTTCAGTTATGAGTAATATATTTAATTACAAAAATACACGCAAAAATAATTTTGGACAAAATATCAGTTTTGCCTAACATTTTGAGAATCCACATATATGCATCAAAATGGTTACAAATCATTACAATTTTCATTAAATTCAAAAGATATATGATAGAACTGTTTTAATTCATAAAAATAAATTTGTTAAGAAATGAAACTATTAATGAAATTAATGATCTCTTTTCGTAATCTAAAAAAAAATATTTCAAATAATTGTGTTTTGCGGTCCATAACACTTGAATATTAAAGAAAATTGGACAACTTCAGATTTCTTTCAATTTCAAAAACCTGTTTGAAAAATGAGTTCAACTTACACCTACAAAATACTAAAAAGAGAGAGTCATGAAGAGAGTGAGATACTAATCACCCACAAACAATAATTGGATATAATTTTGTTTCAAGCACAGAAAACATATTCTAACGAATTAAAAGTGTAAAAAATATTCTTATTATATTATTTGTTTTTATCTCCAAAATATATGTATTATTTCGAATTTTATTTATATGGACGGCCTTTTATTTTGTTTACTTTTTTATTATATTATCGTCAAAGTGTTAAGAAAAAAAAATTGAACCATCTCTCGAAAAAAAGACCTGATCATCGAGTAAAATTGAGAAATGTTACTGATTTTTCTGTTATTTACGACTAATGTAAATACAACAGTAATAGCAAAGTTGTGGATATCATTGCAAATTCGAAGTATCATTTTTTTTCATTACATTAAAAGGAATAATAAATCAATTAATTCGGTCAGCATTTCAGACATTTTGATAAAAAGTTAATATGTCATTTTATAAGTTAATATAATAATTTTGAGTAAGTTCAAATGAAGTTTAAATTAAATTTATTTAATTTTACTTGAAAATACTTTTTATTGTGGTGATGACTGAAGTTATCAAAAAATAATTTTATGTTACATTAAATAAGAAATTGGTATACAATATTATTTACATTAAACAAAACATTTATATGTAACAAAATAATGAAAATATGAACATTGGAAAAATCGTAATTTTTATCGGAGTTTAAGTTAAACTATCTTACATAACATTACATTTTTGAATTTGAACATAGCTTGAAGCTTATCAATTTTCAGGATTTGTTAGATTTTCCCTTACATTTTGAATTAAGGGTGCATTTGATTCATTTTTTCCCCGAAAAGTACTGACCTTACGCCAAAAAACTTTTAGTCATTGAATATATATATTTTAATCGAATGAATGTTATAAAATTGTTTCAAAACTATTTAAAAAGACTATTTTACTAATTGCTTGTAATTTTATAAAAATGACATATTTGGGAATTAAAGTTAGAGAGGGAAATAATTAATATTCTCAGAATCATAGAAACATTACAGTTTAATTTTCAAAGTATAAGATAAAGGGTAATTCTAAAATAATATATATATATATATATATATATATATATATATATATATATATATAAAATCGGTAGGTTTCTAGAAAATGTTAACAGTAGATTTAAAATAAGCGATTTGAAGAAAAATCAATAAGAAAGGAACAAAACTATCTACATTGATAATGTTTTCTGATTTTTGCTTTACTAAAGATTTTACTGATTCTGACACGCTTCTCTTTTTAGTATTCTGTTAAGTAAGAGAGATTCAACGGCAAAATAATTTTTACATTAGTTCTTCGTAACGTATGATTTACATGTAGGTTAATTCGAAGAAAACCTTCCATAAAATTAAACAATTTTACTTAAAACAACGTAGCTAGTAAGAAAGGGATTCATTATTGGGCAATCTCTACCTTCTGCCACTTGCAATTTGGCTTCTGGCCTGTCACTCAGCTTTGAGCTCACAAGAAACGCGTTTTTTCCCAACTCATCGTGCTTAACCCGTTTCCGCCCAGCGTCATATTTATAGGACAGCTCATTTTCACCATTATATATAAAGTTATTCAACGTTTTGCCAATGCTTTTTCTACCCCTTGAAGGGTAATGGTTTCACCCTACTTACTTAAACGGATTTGAACCGGATGGAACCAATTTTTCAGCCAGCTGCAGACACGTAAACCTCGAAATTTTCATGATTTTTTCATGCTGAATTTCATTGTAATCGTACGAAAAGGTTTTAAAGATAAGTTT
>BMAW01099321.1:11632-27513 GCA_019974015.1 Nephila pilipes | reverse complement strand
CCACATTCTAAATTATATTTACGGTGGCAGTAGTGTTCATGACCGCGAGCTTGCCACCGACGATGTTTCATTTGAGTCTTAATGCGATTTAAAGATCCCAGTCTTAAGACCATTCAATTTTGTCAGGGTTCAATGTTCTCACATTAGAATGGTGGAGTGGAAGTTAAGAGTGGGGAATGCCAGTTTAGGGGTCATCTCATCACCTGAGATGGCTCAAAATTGCGAGTTCAATCGCCAATGCCCAAGTAGTAGAAAGTAGTGCAATTCTTATCATGTCTATTACTTTGACAGAGTCCGATGTGCATTGAACCAGGAAATGTAGATAGTTTGTGACTACATTCTGTTAATTGTCTCGTCTCTCATCTGAATATTATTATTATAAGATCTACATTTCAACTTATGTTCAAGCACGAATGAAGTATAATTAATGTAGTCAATTATCTTCTAATATAGTGTTTTATCGATCCTCTAAAAAGGGAGATGCTTTTGAACAGTTAAATGTCTCAATCCCCGAGGACTAACATTTCCTTTAATGCATCATAAAGCACACTTGTGAGATACGATTAGATTACTCCCGTAGAAGCCCTCGTTACATTACTTACATCCCCTCACCATGCCATGAAGTGGCAAGAACCATGTGCACATCCTCGTTTGCCATTGAGGTTGCCGTTCTTGCTTTGCCAACCATCCAATTTCTGCATACTCGCAAATTTCATGTCTTCTTCGTGCGCACCTCCAGTGTAGGTGCTTATACCTCATGGAACCAACCTCGCACTCGCAACAACAGCATCCCTCTGGATTCCCTCCCCGATCCATTCGGTCCATCAAAAAACAGTCCAGGCTAGCCAATTACATCCTAGACCTCATCGGAGATTCTTCTGTTTTTCTAAAACTAGCCAGCGTTTTCTGCAATTTAAGATAAAAACTTTATCCATATGTAAATATTTAAACTAACTCATTTATTTCTATTTTATATAAGAAATAATAATTTAAATTTTGAGCAGTCCTACACATATTTGCGACTTTCTGATTCGAGTTAACTGAGATGGTGTATGCATACTCATCCAACTCTTCCTTTACCTCTTTCAAGTATTCAGTTGTTCCATTACTCGCCAAATTCAATACTCACGCCAAAAGACCTTCCGTGCACATCACACTAACTCCCGAAGTATTGTTTTTCAAAATGCACTTGTTTCTTAACATTGTTGATGTAAAAGTTATACTGATGTCATATTTTTAATTCAACATATTAAACTCCTTTTGAAAAATAACATTTGCTCTGAGAACTATTTTAAAAATAACAAGGTACCATATTATCCATACATTTGACTGAAATTCATAAATACTGTAGAGATTAAAGACTCGTGAGTTTTTTTCCGCAATATTTTGTTTCATGTACTAATTATAAAGAGGGAAAAGGGAGAACTCGAATGTTTTTAAGGCTTAGAAAAATTCCAACGACGGATTTTAAGAGTGTTATTCTAATAAAGAAAAAGAATATATTCTATAATTCAATATATTCAATAACATTGAATTACACAATTCAAAAAACAATATTAATTCGAAATGCATAACAGCCAATTTATTTTATACATTGAAATGAATCTTACTACATTTATTTTAGTATTAATAACAATAAAAAACTTTCACATTCATGTCTGATATAGGTTTAATTAATAAAAAAATGGCTGACATCATTTTAAGAAACTAGTATAAAGAAACATAAAATGTTACAGTTTATTTCATGTAACTTTTTCAAATTTCATATTGTAAAACTAGTTATTTAAATCCATGATATATCTTCGAGAAAAAGTTGTGAATTCAAACGTATGTTATTTTATTAATAATGTCCTGATTAAAACATTTCCAAAGAATTCTTCAACTTCTCAAAACTGAAAAGCAAATTATTAGTTACATTTTCGAGCGAAATGTAACACACAAAAAATATGAGACTAAAATAACTTTCTTAAGACTTAACTTTCTTAATAACTTTCTTAACAGTTGAAAAATATTTTAAAATTACAATTCCTTCAATAAATAAATAAAAAAAATTGGAACTAGTTTCCATATCATATTTCCAAACCTCATTCTTCGATGGAATTTAGATTATGTGGGTGTACTTGATGAACTTTTCCTCAAACAGGCAATACACGCAATTGCTTCATTAGTACTCTTCGAAACCCCTCTCCACTTATTTCAAGAAACGTGATTTTATTTCCGAAGTAGACAATAAAGCTTATCAAAGCGAAATAAATATCCCCTTCCCTCTTTTAGGTTTTATTTCTAGAACGAAATTAGATTGAGATTTATCGTTTGGAATGGGAAAACTGAAACATAAAGAGAGGAGAGTGTGAAAAAAAAAAAGAATCCCGATTCTCCTTTTATAGCATTTGTGCAGTAAAAATGAGAATTTGAAATAAAGTGAAGAGAAAATGTATCACATGTATATATACAGTAATACATCGATAGTCTATTAGCTCCTCATTTTTCTATGCTTCCAATTTTATAAAATCTTTTCCTGAAAGAACGATATCGTCTCTAGATGGAAATTTTAATCTGCAGTTCCAGATGCCTATTGCAAAGTTTTGTAATTTACTTTAGAGTCTTGTCGAATTATAGACTGTAGATTCGGCTGAACTCCAATTTGAAGATTTTATATCGCTTAGGGGAACCTTTGATAATCAGAATTTATAAACAGATTTTAAAGATTAGTTTACAAAGTTTTAGAAATTATTATGTGATACATTTTTAAGGAAAATTATCTTTTCTCAGTCACAATGATAGCAACGGTTTCAATTTCACAATATCAAATTATTTCTGAACTCTAACAATAGGACAAAAATTAGGAATAGTTCTTATATTGATCCACTGTCTGCAATCGCTTAAAATAAAACAGTAGTACGTCACAATAATGGACTGGAACATACATTTTGTACTTAATTCTAAAAAATGTAATTTTGTTGGAAATTCCAGTTGTGTGAAGCTTTAAATAAATGATATAGAAATAAGTAACGTAGTCACAGGTAATAAATTGAATTGGAAGTTAATGAAAGACGAAAATTCTCTCTCTCTTAATTAAAAAAAAATTTATCTTTTGCAAAAATGTGCGAAAAGAACATTAGAGTTTTGTACTTACAGAATTGTTTTGAAAATAATCCACTTGAAACACTGTGCATCGCAAGCATATTTTTTCACGTGGATTTTAAAGTCAGTTATGATCTTAAGTCGTTCATTGTCAACAACTGTTATAATGATTTTTTTTTTAAAACTAAGATGTGTGTTTTAAGGCTTCTGCATATTTTTTATGACACACTTTTCTCCTGTCCGTACTTTATCTTTTCCACTGCTTTCTATCTATTTTTGTTAAGGTTCACATAATCAAATACAGTTGAAATAAAATATCATGTAACATCACTGGTGTCTTCAGTACACAGGTTTTCATCGATTTCTATATATTCTTGCTTTTCAGCATTGTCATTGATTTTGACAAGTTAAGCCAATTCATTTTCATCCACAGTATTTTCAACTGAGGCACTCGAAATTTGAATTGCATAGCCCGCTTCTTTCCCTGTATTGGATTATCTTATAACTTACTAACACTGTTTTCTTCATCCTTTCTGAGAATTGTAACAAGAATAACTGGATTTTAAATTCTACGAATATGAAATGTCATTTTAATTGCCCCGCAACTTGTTTTTTCCCCAAAGTAATGTTCCCTACTTTCCTTCTGAAAATCAGTTTTGAAATGATAGGCACTAACTTTTCATTTTATTGTTCCCTCTTCGCAAAACTATCTTTCACTGGACATAAACTTGCCTTTGGAATCTCAAAAAATTACAAACAGAATTTTTTTTCATTTATTTCTCTACCCTTATCTTACTTTTAAAACTTATTTTCCGTGTCCCTTAAAAAGAGGTAAATACATTAAAGTCCTTGTTCAGATGGACTAAATTTGTCCCTTAAATAGAGGTATCCCTTATTCGAAGCATTCCGCTACAAAAGGTACTACTGTATACATTGAGGCTGTATTCAGATAGTTTTGCGTTAATAAGTAAGGCTCATTATTTTTGTTGTGCATTGGTGTGACCTTATTAAATTTTATTATTTATTAATTATGATAATTTTAAGCCAATTAAATGTATTTTTAAGTTTATAAGATTTTAATAAATAAATGATGTACTTGTAATAAACGATATTGTATATGATATAATCTAATAAATAATGAAAAATATGGAAATAAGGTGTCTGGCTAGCCTCTCGCTTTGGACACTAATTGGTTACTAGCACTCTTTACCCAAATACTACAGAAACGGAGATGAGTAACACTTGATGGGACATGTCAGCTTATGTGGCAAACTTTAATTAACCATTACGTGGCAACCTTGAACTTCTGTGGCAAACTTTAATCTTCGTCAAACAAAGAGCAGTCTCATTTATGTGTTGAAGACACGAGATGTGGCAATTAAATAACGAGACTGAAGCTGCTACAGAAAACGTACGCATGCGCCAAATGCCAGCTACTGACATCTGTTTAATGTGAAGCCTTCTCTTTTGAATGCAGTGCCTCTCGCTTTTGTAAAAAAAAATCCGTATACACGTAAACATTGTTCAATGTTAGATTTGTTTTCATTTTCGCCGGAAAATGATAAGTGAGCTGTTGCGAAATTTCATATAAAACTTTGAAACGACGCAACTGAAACTTATAATTTATCGAGAGAAGTGTATGAGGACGAATGTTTTTCAAGTGCATGTGTTTTTCTGTAGTTTAAGCGTTTTTAAGAAGGCCGAAAAAACAATGAAAATGATTATCGCCCGGGTCACCCTCTCATGTCAATAACGGACTACAATATCGTAACAATCGATACTGTGGTTCGATCCGACTATCGGGTAAGTATTCGTGTGTTTGTGAAGACTATAAAAATTTACAAATAATCCGTACTACAAAATTTTCCATCAAAACAATGCACCGGCTCATTCCACATTGCCTGTTAAGAAGTTTCTAGTCTTGTACAGTATACCAGTGTTAAACTACCTGTCTTATTCGCCCGATCTTCATCCATGCGACTTCTCTCTGTTTTCTAAGGAAAAATCTTTATTAAAAAAAAAACAAGATTTGAGTCAATTGAAGTTGTGAAAGAGAAACACCGTTCTGAAGAAGTCTTCCAGTACTTTTCTAACAATGGAAGCTTCATATAGAGCACTGTAAGGATATTGGAGGGGTGTAAATTGCAGGTGATAATAGGTAAGTATGTATGACATCGAAATAAAATGTTTTAAATAGCACCAGTCTCGTTATTTAATGACAATACCTCGTACAGTACATGTGTGTATTTGTAATTACCATACTCGTAATTTGTAGCATATTATTTTCAAAATATTCTTAGAACGCTTAAAAAACATAATGACTTCTTTTAATTTTCTTTCAAAATTTCTTAAGATACTTAAGAACAAATGAAAGCTTAGTTAGAAAAATTAGAAATTATTGTCATAAAATCAATTAAAGAAATAATTAGATATCAATTACCTTTTTTTATATTTACTCTGAAGGAAGAGGTAGTACGTCATCAATCCGAAATAAATTCATTTCTTTTATTCTCCAAGATAAAATAAAAGAAGTTTCCCCCCTTTTCTTTCTACGCGCAGTTTTAACTAGAGTTGATTTTTATATTTTTTTCTCATTCGGCCAGCTGTTGCCATGTGGCGAAAGTAAAAAAGTGATCGATTGTCGAGTCATTTACTAGATGAATCGTTCTGTTGACAGTCGATTAAGGCAAAATCATCTACGACGGAGTAATAGAATTTTTATCAGTGATTGAATTGTTATGATTTCATGTGGCCTGAATCTTATTCTTTTCAGAAACTCAGAAAAGTTAATTGATTAGTTCTGTTGGTTACATATACTTCTCTTCTTTTTAGACAATGATTAGTCATAGCGAAGTTTGTAAAAAAAGTAAATAAAAATAATTAAATAATGTTACTGGTTCAGGTAATTTTATTTTAATTTTTGAATTTATTTTATAAAATTATAGGCATTTAATAAATTATGTTTCAATCTCATGTGCTTTGCTTCAAGACTTTTAAAATATGTAATGATTTAACGACAAAAAATGTGCTTTTTACAATTTTCGATTGATAGATGTCAATAATTTTGTCAATGGTGTATGGAAATAAGTTCATGGAGTTTAAAACCCTATATATATTGAATTATACCTTAAAAACAGTGTTTAAATAGAAAATAGCTATGAACATAGACGAATAAAAATATAGATCTACATTTTAAAAATGTCCCAAGAGAAATACATGCGTAAAATTAGGACTTGATAAAAAAGATTTTGAAAAAGTAAGAAAAAAAAAAAAGATTACTTAATGAGCTTATGTATGCATATGAAAAAACGTGCTTGTATATTTGTATGTAATAGCTCATTTTTATTGTAAAGTTAAGTGTATTACTTCCATTTTGCCACTCTTTCTTGGTTTATTACTATACCCGGATTTCTTAATGTAAAACGCAAGCCTTTAGTTTAAAATCTTACAAAACAATTTATATCCATATTGTCCCTTAAAGTTCTACATTCTGAAATACTAATACAGATTAAGTGTAACACATAAAAAATGAGATTTAACTGGAAATATATTAATAATTATCAAGGAATAATTATTTTAATTAGAAAATGTCTTTAAAAATAGTGCTTGCAAATAATGCACCGTTATTGTCATAAAGCCCTCAGATACATATTACGATGTATTTTTGAATCGAATTAAAGGTATTATGTCGAATATTTACACATGAATTATTTCAACTCATATTCGAACATTGCATTATTATTACATTGAGTTATTTGTACAGAAGGCATTTGTCATTGAAATTCTTGATGATGTTTCGTGACAAAGATGTTCAAGATCTTAAGATGTTCCACGAGTTTTAACTTCTGGTCATCATCGTTGAAGAGAGCTGCCACATAATATCCTTCAAGTATCATCCTGATGATACGAAGAGAAACCTTCTGATCGATATTTAAGAGGTACTTGCTTCCCAGCCTTTAATGCAAATGATATACAGTCTCACCCTGTTGTTTTGAATCTCATTTGGGACAGTTTTCATTTGACGTCATTGGCTGTGTCTAGTTGAGATGGCAAATCTATTTGGCACTCATGCCGTAGCCAGGATATCACTAGTCGTGATTTTATTTGTAGTTGTCTTAGATAGACATACAAAGACAAATGTTTGCCAATAGGGAACATGCAACTAGTCGTTCTAGGCTGTGCTGCCAATTAGTGTTAAAGTTCTGGTCACTAATTTTGGTTAAATGTTTTTCTACTCCAGTTCTTCCCCTCCATAATGGTGATATTTTTGTACCTCTTGGTGGGGGAAGTCTGTTGACCTTGAATGATGGGTTCGATTGGAACCCTCTATCCATCGGTCCAGAAAAACCTTACCCGATAGTTTTTTTCACTGTTCTTAGCAACTAGCTCAGATATCAGAAGGAACCACAAAATTTAGAAAAAGGATATTTCTTGAATAGCCCACATTGCATCCTATAGTCTATAGTCCATTGATTAAGGCTATCTTCGCCAAATGTCCAAACGGCCAATACAAACTCTGAACGCATTTTGAATTTGAAAATTGATCCAATTTCCATTGTAAGTAATTGAAACTTTGATAATTTCTTGTAAATCAGTATGCTTTCTTAACTATTTTCAATAAATTGATCAAAACTGGACAATTTATTTCATATTTGTATTTCTATTTTGAAACAAAATATTGAGATATGTCATTGTCATTTTATAATTTGAAAGGTATGACCTCTAAGATTATTATACAGTTTGTGAACAAACTAAAGGTATCTTTTAAGAAATATGCTCAGAATGATGAAAATCATAATGTGCAGACTACCTACATTATGCTATTGAACAGCAAATTTAGATCTGGCTTTGTTGTTTGAGTCTCTCTGTAGCACATAAGTATTTTCAAGAAAAAAAATTCTATTTAACTGATTTTTTCATGTATGGAATTATGTCTGCATGAAACATATTCGTGATAATCTCACGTCTATTTCTAACGAAATGTTTATGCCAGATGTATATATAAGATAATAGAAAAAATACGTATACACTGATGTAAAGAAGATTTTGAACATGAGAGACTAGCTTTCTCACTGAAAACTTGTATTCAATAAGAAATTAATTATAAAATATACTTTACACCCCTTTTACTATTAATTTATTTTCATTTATGTATATAACATCTTTTAAGATTAAATTTAAATAATTGTAATAATAATTATAAGTTGCCTTTAGAATTTAAAAAAAATATGCTGAAAAATAAAAATCTTTTATAGTGACTTTTAATAAAAAATTAATCAGTTTCTTAAAATTAACTCTAAATTTACTGTACTAATTTAACAGCCTGATAAATTAAATCTTCAAACATTGTGTTTTCCAGATTTCATTCATTCTCAAATTTAAAAAGAGCTACTATATAGTAAAACAACTCTTTTATTAAAGAATTTAAATTCAAAAAACTCTCAGCATAAAGTAAAGAAAATAATTAATCAATTTATAACAAAAGTTATAAAATTATGCAAGTACCCTAAAAGATAATTATAATTCTTGGAGCTGAAAGAGCACTAAGCCTAAAGTCTTTGGGTTCAAAACTTAGAGCTATAGCAATAATTGTTAAAAATCTATGAATAAACTTATGAAAAATTATAATAATCTTTTGAAAATATATGAAAACATTTATAAAAAAAACATACATCTATTAAAATATGGAAATAATTTCTGTATTACCATTTTTAAAAAATTTCAAGCAAACAAATTAAAAATCCTTGCTACAAATAAAGAGAAATATTTTGCGATACTGATCTGCCAAATCCATGTAAAAAAATGTGAAACATCAAATATAAAATTGGTAGAAATGAGAGCAAATGTATAGAACAATATGTAATATTTATATAATTAATCAGTAGTTTTAACTTTTCATATTTTTAGGTTTTAACTAAATTTCATTTATACTTAATTAACACATCAATCAATAACTTCCGAGACTAACATTGAAAACAACATTTTTTTTGCAAATTTTTTTTTTATTCATCAACATAACACCTTTTGTTAATCACCTTTTAGGGTGATACAATCGTTCCAACGCTTTTCCAAATTTTTTTTTCTCTTTTTTTTTTTCGCAAGAAATCTTTTTTGTTGCGAGTAAATAGCGATAAACAGCTTTCTGAATCATCGACTCGTTGCTGTTTTTGTTCCATCGAAAGCAATCGCGGCACCCACTTGGAAAAAACCTTTTTCATGCTCAATTTTTCATGAAGGATAGTAAATACACTTCCATATGATATCTGTGTCATCTCAGCAATCTCACGGAGCTTCACTTTACGATCTTTCATTATAATTTTTGTCACTTCACTCACATTTTCCGGTGTAACGGCTTCCACAGGTCTACCCGAGCGTTCCGCGTCATTTGTGTCGGTACGACCACGTTTAAACTCGGCAAACCACCGACAAATCGTTGCTTTTGATGGACAAGAGTCCGGGTAACATTTTTCAATCCATTGTTTCGCTTGCACGGTGTTTTTACCCATTAAAAAACAATGTTTTATCAGAACACGAAACTCGGTTTTTTCCATTTTTTAAACAAACTACAAAACGACTTTACTCCAACCTCGATAACTCAGCTGTTTCTGGTCCGATCGACTTAAAATTTTGACACGTTTCAAGCAAAGGTTAGTACTCTAGAAAGACCTGGTTACTGGGTTACTACGAGCGCCATCTCTGGGGTAGTCTCGGGAGTTATTGATTCATGTGTTATATTACTGTTTTTTTCCATTACTTTTATATTTGAAAATAAGATAAAATGTAGTCCGACTATAGACCATTGGCTGGAAAAGAGATTAGAGCTTAAAAAGTAACAATGATACGCTTGAATCTAATCATGAGAATTACAATCGATTTTCTTAAACAGAAATTTTACTTCGTCAAAAAGTAACTAAATGTGAAAGCTTACGTAAAAATGAAATTTTACTTAACGAGTCAAACAATGAAACTATATTCGCTTATGGATTATCATTAATATTTATAAAAAGCAAATTTACTAATTTTCTCTCTCATGTGAGTTATTATTTTTTTTTCTTCGATTATTTATGCCTGAAAGTTAAATTTTTTTCGTCATTAAAAGTCGAAAAGGAGAACTGATTACTTTCAAATGTATTTAAAAAAATCATGATTGGTTTCTACTGAGAAACATAAATATAAAGTAACATAAAGCTTTTATGGTAAAAAAAATTAATAGAAGAAATAGAACTAATGGGAATACGAAATAAATTCCTCAAATTCTTATTGAATTTGAAATTAAATTTAAAATACATAACAAGTACTTTTGTTAGTGTTGTGGAAGTCTGGTTTCTTTAAAGTTTGCAAAACTGTTATATATTTCTTTGCACTTTTGTAATAATCTGACAGAACAATAAAAAATAAAATGCTTTAAAAAAGAATGTACTGTATGATAATATCCTATATGAAAATATTGGATCCTTTTCGTTCTTTGGAAGAAAAAAAAACCAATACACAACTTTCATAAATACCACACATTTTATTTACAGATGAATTATTGCATTAATTGCTGAAACAAAGCGCAAAGTTAGGAATTCATTAGTTAAATAGTTTTTCCTAGAGTAGTCATTAGTTAGTTTTTTGTAGTTAATTAGTATTATACTGATCGAATATGGAACTACTAACAAAGAGTTTTATTTTTTCTCTTATAAAAGCCACTTCGGATAATACAAACATTTCCAAACAAACACATTTTTTAACATATTAGTAATGATAATAATTTTTATTTTTTAGAATGAAAAAATAGGTGGAAAGGATCGTTTAATGATAGCTATTCACAGAAGATGGTTTTCGACACATGACTGAAGAATTTTTCTGCTATGCAACGAACGATTAATCAACGAAAAGATATTTTTTTATGTGTCTGAGTCATTGTGATGATAAAAACATTTTGTTAAACTTACATTTTGTGTAGTTCCATTAATTTCCTAAGCAAAGAATTTCAGGAATGTTATAATATGATATTTATTGGACAATCCATCTTTTCCCAAATAATTTTGTTTTGATCCTTTTCAAGTGAAATTAAAACAAGTTTTTTTCCCTTCATCTTACATGAATCAAATACATGAGTTCTTTGTAAGACCTTGGGTTGAAACAGAAAAATTAAATGATTCAATTATACCTTTTTTATTTTCTATTACTAAAGTTTTTTTCCTATAGTTTTTTCTGTTTTTTTTATCTTATTTTAGTTTTTAATTCTCATAAGTTATTAAGTTGTTTAATTAATTTCGACAATTTATTATCCTTATTCATTTAAATAATAAAGTGAATGTGTAACATGTAACACGTGGGAATTTAAATTGAAAAAAAAAATGACATAATGTTTCCACAAATTGCTGCCTAAAAAAATTTAAGGCAAAATATTTTATAATTAAGAAATATTTTTTTCTGTAACTAACCTAGCTGAGATTGCTAATATAAATCCCGTTTCATCTATTCAAAAAGGATTTACATTTACACAACTCTCTCAATTTTAGAAATAATGAAGAAACGACGCAATCTTATTAAAATAATACACATTTTCGCCCCTGAGTGGAATACTGAAATCTTTAATTAAGACCAAGAATTTTATTCAGTATTAATTAAGACCAAAAATCTTATTAACACTTAGTAATGTATCCCAAACCGACGATTATTCCCTTTTACTAGGGAAAATAGATCGCTTAGTAGGGAAAATGATAAATCGATGAGGAATCCAAAGAGCATCAAATGGTCAAACAAATTGTATACTGAAATATCGAGGTAAAGTAATATTGGCAACTGTATTTTGTTGTTGTTGTTTGATTCCTCTTTTAGTTTGAAAATAAGTATTAGGAAATGGATTAAGTTAAAAAAAAAACTTATAATATTTGATTTAAGTATTAATTTAATTTTATAAGAAACATTTCATAACAAGTATTTCTGAAATTCCTTTAAGTATCTAATTTTTTTTCGGCTTAGAATGAAGATAAATTCTAGTTCTATTATTTTTCTTGATCAGATATCAATTTAATATGTCGTGTATTTTTCGGGAAGTCATGAGTTACATAAAAAAATATCACGATACGAAATACTGAGAAATGTTGCTAACAATAAGCAGTATTAACGGACTGTATAATATTTGCGATTCAAAAGCAACACTACATGTTTTCGGTTTCATTAACATCAAACTAAAATTAAAGCATATATTTAAGGTAATGTGTTTAAGAATTTGACTTAAACCTGAAGCACGCATTCAGATAGAAAAATAATTTAATATTTATAAGAAATTCGAGTGACATACTACACTAATACTCATGCATCAAAAATTAAAGACATTCAGTGAATTTGTAGGGACCAGATTTAAAAAGAAAAACAAATTCGTCATTGGTATCCGTATGAAATGTCATGCAATATTATTTTCCCGAGAATTTTGAGATAAGACTTGACCTTAGAGTTGTCCGATTTCCTAGGAATCCAGCACGTCATAATGATGCTACATTTTACATTTATTATTTCCTTTCTTAGTCGAAGGAGGCATTCAAACAATGGGAAAGAATGCATCCCTTATTTTTGAAGAGGCGTGACTAGTTTCATTCCAAACAAAAATTCCGAATTGAAAGGGACATCTGAGTTCTCTTAAGCGTTCAACTAGAAATTCGAGTTCAAGGACATAGCAACTATTTATTCTTACGTGCAACTAGAACCTTAAGATATATTACATTTGCATGAAAAATGTAAGTGCAAGAAGCACTTTATGTTATTTTAAGACAATTTATAACATTTAAATTTAAATAGAGTAAATTAGTATATAATTAGCACAGAATAGTCTGTCGTTTAATTCGATCTGCACGTAAGACGTATCTGTAGATAAATTGCTCTATTTACATTAATTTAATTTTTGTTCCTAAGTAACTGACCCGACAAGGAATCCCCTTTCGGACTGGTTACCTAAAGCGTCAAAAAATAAGACCGGGTGAGTTATCTTCACTCCTAAAGCACCGAATAGCCTATAACAGCCCCAAAGCATTGAATAAGACCGAATGCTTTATCTTAGGACCCAAAGCACCGAATAGCCAGTATTAACAGTAGATAATTTGAGCTCTTTTTGTGTTAATTTAATTTTTGCTCCTTAATAATTAATCCGACAAGGAATCTCCTTCCGGACTGGTTGTCTAAAGCGTCAACAAATAAGACCGGGGGAGTTATTTTCGGATATAAAGATTGGTGTTTCGAATCTCCGCCGTCACTCAAGCCGTCTACCATGGGATGAAAAACTTTGTATGGCGGACACACAACTGACTGCGCATCAGAAGGTGTTTAAATGAGCCGCTCAGAAGCCAATGCGGTTAAGTCCAAAACACAAAAATTGAGAAAATTAATGTGTTTTGATACATTAGTTCTTAAAATTCTTGGTTTATTAATTTAATTAGAAAAGTGTATAAAGTCTTTTTTCGAGGTGTAAACTCAGCAAAAAACAAGATATGTGCAGGATGTGTAAATAAAAACGTAAGTATTTATTGAAATAATGACATTATCTTAAAAATTTTAGGACTTATACCTTTTGGCAGCTGAAAAAGATAAGAAATTTATGTAAAAATAATAAAATAATATTTATTACAGTTACTATGAATTTCTTGTTTTCAATGTTACCAACAAATATCAAAAGAAGAAGAATAATTTAATTTTTATTTCAAAGTTTAAGTAAAAAATTATTGATAAAAGGTGGACTTATTCACAATGGCTTCTGAAATTATTATACAATATATTCAGAAGCTATTAAAAAAGGGCTGTCTAACCTAGAAAAAAGTAACCAACGAGTAAATCCTTTAATAACTAAGAAGATTATTATTTATTTCATCAAAATTTCCAAAAATCAGAAAATATCCAAAATGGACTTAACCGCATTGGCTTCTGAGCGGCTCAAATATCGCTCTAGAAGATTAGCTATTACTCATTCTAAAGTGAATAAATAATTATTAACAGTATTAAAACATTTAAAAGAAGTTAATATCGAGAACACATAAATTGACGGCCTGTTCAACTAAGAAAATAATTAAGTGAAGAAAAATACAAAATGGAAGAAAGAACATGGTAAAATTTTTCTCTGGTTCCTTGCTCTCCAGTGATTTCTTAAATATTAGTAGCAGAAGGACTTAAACTCACTTCAACTTCAATTCACTTCAATAGGTTTGCTTTGTTAGAAAGGCCGGTTTATTCTCATAGTGGTAGAGTTACCGCAAACTTGAATGGAATGTTAAGCAATCACTAGTTACAATACATTCCTTACAACTTTTTAGCGCTGAAAATACGTAATTTTTTTAACAGAAAACTACAAATTCCTTTTATGTTATATCATACAAATTAAATAGATCTAAAATTTAACTCATAAAAAATGGATGAAATGGAACAAAAATAAATAAAGTAAACTATGGTTCTTGGTATATGTCAGTGAAGGTAAAATAAGTTATTAATATAGAGACAATTTTTATGATAAGAAACGCTTCATTTTTGAGTATGTCTTGGACATTAGGTGCTCTTAGAGCAACAAAGCTTTAATTTGGAATTACGAACAAATATTATGTGCAGCAAAAAAAAAAAAAAAAAATTAAGGACTTAAAATTCAAACGTATTATTCATGATTTCTTTCTTCTTCTAACTTTGATAAACTTCAATTTTTTCATCTTCATTTTCAACATATTACTCTTTCAACCATGTTATTCTTAAAAGTCTCATCTGAAGACTGAAATGATCGAAAGCTTTCCATAAAAAAAATCAAAATAATCAATAGGATTTGAAAACTTTTAATCAAATGATCAAAAACTTTCAAAGTATAGTTAAGAAACAAAAGTGCTGGCAACAATATGCAGTTTGATCATTACGAAATCTTTTTGAAAACATTTTAAATTTCCTATAACTTTTCTAAAATATTATGAATATTTTCGGAAGCAATTAATTGATAATGAAGTTGAAAAATAAGTACTAAATTACGCATAATGTGAAGAGGTAAATGTAATTAAAACTGTTGTTCCGAAATCCAATTTGATGAAGGGTTCTGAAGTATAAGAACAAGTTATTTATTCGAAAAGTTTTCACAAGTTTAAGAGTTGTTCAGTTGCTTCTCGAAATAAATTATTTTTGGAAGCTCTGAATATTTATTACGTTTGAGTGTGTCTGGCATAATATTTTCTATGCAAAGTCTATGTAATGAAAATACTTGAAAATTGTCAAAGGTGTCACTTTAAGTGCAAGTCCTGAGAAAAATGAAGGACAAAATTCAAATAAAATCAATATGACGAAAATAGAAAGATCAATTTAATAAGAATACTCACGACCTTACAAATACTTTCAAAAATAAATTTTATTAAAGAGTTGAAAGTCTTTATAGAAAATGATTATGTATGAAGCATTGTGAATTTTGATGAAATAATTATTTAATTAGGAGCAGTCAGAAGAGAGCGTTTTTTCGCTGTTTTTTTTTTTTTTTTTTTTTTACCAGGGAAAATTTACTATATGCGTCAGAGACCACATGGTCTAGATGGAGGGATTTCCAGAGAACTAAGTATACTTAAAGTCTTGTAAGGATCCACTCTACAGGTCTGGTTCGTGGGAAGAAAGAAGCTGACTTTGCAAAATTTAAGCACGCGTGATTAAGTAAATTAAAAAAAAAAAGGAATCGTATCAAGAAATAAGAATGAACATTGTCTTTTAAAGGAGATAATGGGAAAATTTAGGAAATGAAATTATTCTGGGGAGAAATCAATAGGAATTTAATTAAACCTTTACACACACACACACACACACAC
>BMAW01099316.1:0-42521 GCA_019974015.1 Nephila pilipes | reverse complement strand
GAGCTGGCAAACCTTTTCACCGACAAATCATATGCTGATGGACAGAAACTGGCAGAGTCCATTGTTTCTCATTTGTAGTTGGTGTTTTTACCTATTAAAAACAATGTTTATCAGAACACGAAACCTTGTTTTTCCATTTTTAAACAAACTATAAACGATTTTATTCCAACTCGATAATCTACTTCTGGTCCTGGATCGACTTTAAAATTTTGAATAATGTTTCGCTAAAGGTTAGTACTCTAGAAAGACCTGGTTACTGGTTTACTACGAGCGCCATCTCTGGGTTAGTCTCGGGAGTTATTGTTTGATGTGTTATTAATGAAATCTGCTTATATCTTATGAAATATAAATTAAAATTTTTTATTAACAGCCGTCGATGCAGTCAGACGCGTTTTACATACATTATTACTGTTTCGCTAAATCTGAGGCTTTTATAAGATGTTGTACTCCGCTACAACTGTTCTTAAAATAAAAGGGATTATTGTATAAATCACGGTTTTTTCAAAAGACGAGACTTTCGTATTAAACCTAGTCGTAAAGCAATCCTAGTGGTTAGTTCAAATAAATGAGCGTAGGTATCCGTTGCATTAATTATTTACTAAACCAAGATTTATCAACACTATCAGTTCATTTGTTTTCGTCAAACATGAGAAAAAATTTTAAAAATCGAAGTATCTGTTTAAAGCTCATAATCTGCGTCTTTTCACGTAGTGAAAAGTGTTTAATAAAGTAGTAGAATATATAACAGTTATTCGCTGTTAGATAAATGCAAAAACAAAAACAAAAAAAATCGTGTCTATTTTTCTTACTGGCATATATAAAGTTTTCAATTAATAATAGTTTATTAAATAATTCAAATTCTTATTATTGCACCTATCAGTGCGAGATATAGCTTATTACGTTAAACGAGTTCAAATAAAAAAATTCGCTTGCCAAGTATTACTTACTGAAATTCCAAACTTCTGGTTCTGCTTCGTCGTCAAGGTGAAGATTAGAACTATAGCACGTTAAATATATTCCGATATTACGAAGAAAAAAGTGATTTGTCTTCATTTGACTGAAAAGATAATTCTTATAAATTCTGAATTATGTTGATCTTCATATTTTCACAAAAATACACATTCAATTAGCATTGATACGACGGCGGTAGTGTAATATATGTATATATATATAGTACTTTTAATATATGTTTTCAGTGAATGGCAACAATTAATGAAATGTAGAATCATGAAAATTGCAAATGCCTTTAATTGTCAAAATCTTTGTAAATACTTATTATAATAAATAAAAAATCTACGTGATGCTCTTTACTTTGATTATTTAAAAAATCTTACTTCATATGATTTCAAATGTTTTCTTATGAATTTATTATTATAATTTTTAGTTTATTAAAATATTTATTGCTAAGCAGTATAATGTTATGTCCGTTAATACTATGCAACAAAGAATTTGCACACATATTAAAGTATGCGTACCTAAAACAGTTAAATGCGTTACTAATGAATATAACATTTAAGTGTTCCTTTAGTTTTGAGTTTATAAATAATTGAAAAATATGTTAAAAACACGTAAGTGTTAAAAAAAATGAATAAGAACTCTTAAATAAACAACGAAAATTTGATCTCTGTAAATGGATTTCTTAAAATCCTTTTCTTTAATTTAAATAGGTAGGGGTTATTCTGTAATATTCCATTTATTATTGGTTTTTTTTCATTTTATTTTTTCTTTTCTTTAGTTACCGTAAGAAAGATACAGCACAAATGTAGCAGTATAGGACATCACTGGGGTGCGATGGTCTCATCAAAAGGGTGCGATGGTATTTCAATTAATCTTAAGAAATTCAAGGAGATAGTGCTCGTAGCATCAAAAATTGTTGGTTTTGTGCCTCATGACTCACTAGACAGCTGTATAAGTCTCAGTTACTCGTATTCATTATAATGAAGCCTGTCGCCCCTCAAAAATTCTTCATCACAACTTTTCCAGCAGATGAGACCATCTTTGCCTTTTTCAAAAGCTATTCATCAGAAGCGACACAAATTTTATCAATATTTCTTGATTTTCAGTGCATACTGATGTATCAAGGCCTCACCAACGATGACATCTCGAAACTGATGCCAATGTCTAATATTTTCAGGATTCGTTTAACAGATGACACCTTATAGTAACAACAATTTATTTGAAAGATGCCATCTGTCTTCAAATACAAGTGCTTTTTGAACCACCCGAGGAACTTCACTCGTTTTAATATTAGGAAAGAATTACATTTTAGGTCTGAAAAGCCACAGCGATAGTGCTTCGGTATTGTTCTCAGAGCATATTGTCCCCGACTGTTTGGTTCTTCATGTCTGATGGTTAGGCAGCAGCTAACTATTATATTAGAAGAGGAATCACACGACTTGATCACTTATAAGATTGGCCTTCCACTACACAAACGGGTTTTTAATCTTTACCTTAGGTTGTATTTCAGCACTGAAATGTCAAACTATGAACTTGTGAGTATGCAGCTCGTGATAACGTCAAATAGACTGGTGCCATTTTAAATTCAGCATAAATTCTTCCTTTTCTTAGGAAGTTAGCTTTTCAGTTACTGTGTAACTAAAACAATATTTAATCATTTCTCGTTATGAAAGGCGCAGGGAAATGAGTTGTCATTCATTTTTAATTATTGCTCTTAAGGCAATATCCAGAGCCAAAAACCATTCCTTCAATATTTAATTGATTGCCGAAATTTTACTTTTAGAAACAGGGTTTTTGTAAATGTAATTTTGATATTTTTACAAATATTCTCACATTAGTGAGCGACTGAAATCAATCCAACAGGGAGAATAAACGCAATTGACATTTTATTCTCAAATATTCACGTCAAAACAAACACAAGTAGCAAAACTTGAAGAAATTATCACCTCGATCAGGAAATACAGTGCTTGCACAGATCAGCAACATAAGTAAAAAGTAATTGTAATAAAGGTCACAGCTCTTTTAATAGCGTATAGATAAGAACTTTACAAATTCATATTGTAGGAAAATCTCCTACGTAATTCTTTGTACAGACTTCTACAGCTTCTGGGAGATATAGGCCGCTTCTCTGTAGAATCACTCGGCCACAGTAACGACAATTATTCGGTAGATCAACTCAGCCGACTAAATTCCAATCGATTCCCTCAAGCCTCACACTTCTTCGTATTAATTAGTGTTTCGATCATGTTAGATGACATAGGAAGATCTCAAAAAAAGTGTATAATTTTCACCCTGATTGAGATATCATAAAGATTCCGGTATTTTCTAGAGCCTTCGTTTTATCGTCAAATTCATTAAATGTTTCGCCAAATCGTAAAATTTGTCGCTAACGTTAAGGGGATCATTGCTTAAGGGGTCTCAGGGGTGTTAAACTTCAAATTTTTCAATTTTTTTGAAAAAAAAATATATGTTGTTCTTCATTTCAAGCTGAACGTTTTGATACCATCAATTTGACGATACTCAAAAAACTTCAAAAGTTATTTGAAAAATTCCGAAGTTTGTTTTCGTAAGTCAGTGTTTAAATGGACAGATGCCACGCCCACAAAATTTTAGTTTCTGTTTACATTTCTTTATTTTATTTCTAAGTCAGCCTCATTAAAATATTTTAATCGCTGAGACTTATCAGAAGGAGGCCTGCAACTCAGCACAATGTTTATACTTGCTTTATATCGTTTTGCTAATTTTCGCACGTTGTTTAAACACAATTTTGTGCATAAATATAAGCATATTCGTTACCCAATCTACACTTGAGATATGGATAATGTTTCATCGAAAAGACCATCTGGAAAGCGTCCAAATGAAAGGAGATTCTATGGGAACCAGTTTATTAAAAAAGGTAAAAATAATTTATCATTTGAGAAAGTTGTACCAACGATTGATGTAAAGACAAAATCTGCTTCCAGCAGGAAGTTGTCTTGTGTTCAGTCTTCTTTGGAAGATAATTTTTCTGCGGTAAGTGAAAATTTTAAAGGGTATAGAATACTAGATCACATGTTAGTTTTTAATACTATTCTGTCTGTGTCAAGTTGCACTAAATGCCATGGACCAATGAAAATAATTGAGAAATCAAGGCGGGGTTTGTCTTCTTGTTTTCAGATAGAATGTAAAAACTGTGGGATTGTCACAGTTGAATTAGTTGATTTTAGAAGTTGATTTTAGAAGTTAATAGTTGATTTTAGAAACTGTGAAATGACTGGCAATAAAAAAAATGCTCCTGAAATAAATAGAAGATCTGTTTTGGCAATGAGATGTATTGGCAGAGGCTTAGAAGACTTAAAAACATTCTGCACTATGATGAATCTTCCTGATCCTGTCGAGCAAAAATCTTATGATGCATCAACAACAAACTCTTGCATGTTACGAAAGAAGTAGCAGAAGCAAGTATGAAGAGAGCAGCGGAAGAAGAAAAATCTTCGTCTCCTGATAACATCCTTACAATCAGCGGTGATGGGACTTGGAAGACGAGAGGACACTCGTCATCAATTGGAGTGTGCTCTGTGATAGGTGCAGAAACGGGTAAAGTTTTAGATAGGGAAGTACTATCGTCTTTTTGTAAAGGATGTGATCATTACAAAGGCATTAAATTTGGTCCAAAGTACAAGAAATGGCAGAGAGACCACAGGATCTCATGCAGAAAAAACTATTCTTTATCTGCGGGTAAGATGGAGATAGATGGAATGCTGAGAATATTCAATCGTTCCGAAAAGCTTCACGATTTGAAATATTCCAACTATATAGGAGACGGTGATGCTAAAACTTTCAGTGCTCTTTCTGAAAGCAAACCATATGGGAATGACCATCTAATTCAGAAGGTTGAATGTGTTGGTCACGTGCAAAAGCGGATGGGCACAAGACTTAGGAAGCTTAAATCAATACTTGGGAAAAAGAAATTGTCTGACGGTAAAACTATTGGCGGTAAAGGCAGGCTGACTGACAGTTTGATTGATAAACTTACCCATTACTATGGAAATGGTATTCGAAGCAATTCTACAAGTGTGAAAGACATGAGGAAAGCTATTTGGGCAGTTTGGGGTCACTCGTGTAGCACAAATGATGAACCCATGCATAGGTTTTGTCCAACAACTCCAGATACATGGTGTAGATATAACGCTGCAATTAATAACAATACTCAGGCAAACTACAACCATAAAAATCTCATTGCTAAAGCAGTACGTGATGTTATAAAGCCAGTGTTTGCAGATTTATCTCATCCAACACTACTGAGAAAATGCTTAGGTGGCAAGACGCAGAATCCAAATGAATTCATTGATATGGAAATTTTGCCCGAAGACAATTGGTTCTGGTCTCCAAGTTGCAGAGATTGCTACAAATCTGGCCCCCAGCATTTTCAATGATGGTAGCCAAATACTTATTTCCATAATAGAAAAGTTTGGCTTAAAAATGGACAAGAATATTTGCTTATCACTGGCTGAACGTGACAAACGAAGAATCAAGATTTCGAAAAAACGGAGTTTGGCATCATCTTTTGAAGCACGCAAAGCCAAACGAATGCAGAAAACTAAAGAAAGAGAGTTGTTAGAGCAAAAGGAAGGCACAGTTTATGATCCAGGAGCATTTTAATATGTAAGTTTCAAAATTTAATTTTATAATTGAATTTTATAACTTTAAATGCATTTTTCTCAGTTTGAGTTTTTTTCACTTACGCGCAGGATATTTCAAAACGTATAATACTTAAACACTTAAAAGTTTGTATGCATAATAAGTATAATAAACCCTTTCAATTCAGTCTAAATTTATTGTCATATATTTATTATTTTTATAAAAATTGGAAAATATTTAGTTTTTATAAAAATGTTTAAAATTTTGAAATATTTAATTTTTTTAAAAATACGTTTAGATATTTATTTAATTTTGAATGGGTTGACATTTAAGAGGGCATATTTGACTTTGAAAATCAACTTTTTGCAAGTACTTAGAACTAATTGTGTTGAAAATATCTTGCGCGTAGTGGAACTTAGTCAAAATTTCTGAAAGAAATTTTGATTGTTTTTGTGGCCTCATAATATAAAAAAGTAATAATATATTTTATGTATTTTACATATATTTTAAACCTCATACATTTTTAAAGCATGTGTAGAAATATCAAATTATTTAATATAAATTTAAATTAGTTATACTTAGTCGAAAACTGTATACATTTTCAGCTGTCGAGGAAAATTTAACACCCCTGAGACCCCTTAAGCTTTCCTAGGCTGACTGAGAAAATCTATGAAAATGTTTCGTTTCGTCTATAAAAGTAACGTTTCATGGAAGAGTAAACAATATCAAACATTCATAAGAGAGGTGCAAAAACAATATTTTTCTGTATCTATGTTATATCTAGAGTTCAGATCGTATCAACATTGAAAGAAATACAACTTTTGGAGATGCAGTAGATTTTAGTTCAGAATAGCCTGATTATCTCATTTTTAAATTTTATTGCTTTTTCAGGTAATCATTATTTAGTAAATGTTTCCATTTCTAACTCTTAATTACCAAACAATTTTTAATCTTTTAATTACTAAGCAGTTGAATATTAATTTATGAATTCCTCATGTGCATTAACAGGTCAATTGAAACGTCCCCAGCCTGACACGTAGATGGCGCTACTAGAACTAAATCCATATGTTTTTTAGTTGGCCCTAACCCTCAAAAGATGCGTGTATAAATTTGACAGCTGTCGGATCATTAGTTTGTGAATTATACCATTTTGAGTGAAGCAACTTTTGTTATTGTGAAAAAAATGGATAAAAAGGAATTTCGCATGTTGATAAAATATTGCTTTTTGAAGGGAAAAAAGGCAGTTGAAGCAAACCCTTGGCTTGATGCCGAGTTTCCGGACACTGTTCCAGAAAAATCAACCATCAAGGATTGGTATACTAAGTTTAGACTTGGTGAAATGAGCACCGAAGACGGTAGACGCCCCAAAGAGGCTGTTACCGACGAAAACATTAAAAAAATCCACAAAATGATTTTGAATGACCGTCAATTGAAATTGAATGAAATAACAGACACTCTAAAGATATCAATTGAACGTGTACATCATATCATTCACGAATATTTGGGTATGAGAAAGCTCTGTGCAATGTGGGTGCCGCGCGAGCTCACTTTTGACCAAAAACAACGACGAGTTGATGATTCGGAGCAGTGTTTCAAGATGATCAAGCGTAAGAAACTCGAGTTTTTGCGTCGATATGTGACAATGGAGGAAACATGGCTCCATCATTTCACTCCGAAGTCCAATCGACAGTCATCCGAGTGGACTGCACGCGCTCCAAAGCGTGGGAAAACGCAACAGTCGGCTGGCAAGGTTACGGCGTCTGTATTTTGGGATGCGCACGGAATAATTTTCATTGACTACCTTGAAAAAGGAAGGACCATCAACAGCGACTATTACATAGCGTTATTGGACCGTTTGAAGGACGAATTCGCCGAAAGACGGCCGCATTTGAAGAGAAAGAAAGTGCTGCTTCACCGAGACAATGTACCGTGTTACAAGTCAGTGAAAACGATGGCAAAACTCCATGAATTGGGCTCCGAATTGCTTCCTCATCCACCGTATTCTCCAGACCCAGCGACTAGTTCTTGTTCTCAAATCTCAAAAGAATGCTCGCTGGGAAGAAATTTTCTTCGAATGAAGAGGTGATCGCCGAAACTGAGGCCTATTTTGAAGCAAAGGACAAATCGTACTACAAAAATGGTATCGAAAAGTTGGAGAATCGCTATAATCAGTGTATCACCCTTGAAGGGAATTATGTTGAATAAAAAAAACTAATTTTGCGAAAAAAATGTGTTTTTCTATGATAGGCCGGGGACTTTTGAATTGATCTGTTATTTTTTTTTTTATTATTATTAAAATATTTCGTTTAAAATCATCATGTAAGGGACAGACCGATTAACATTTTTAACGCTTGTTAAATCTTTTTTAAATTAATATACAAAAAAAACTATGAAATACAAAAAAATTGAAATGTTTGTAACATCGTAAATGCATAAAGATGAATTCGAGTAATTGTTACATCTCAGAAGTGTGATTTATGATTAAAAATTGATTTTACTCTCCTTTTTTACCATGAACCAGAATGTGTTAGAACAACTGATTCAGATACTTTATTTTTCTGTTTAATTTTTTGTAAATTTAATTTATTGTATTGTTTTTTGAAAATAAATTGAATATTTTTTCATCTCTACTGTACTATTCTTCTTATGCATTAAGTATTTTTAAATATTTATAAGGTATGGATTAATAGCACTTATACCTGTCGCTTGTCACATTCAAACTCCAGGGATTTCCTCTGTTCTGCCTTATGCTAGAAGAAAGATGCATGCGACGTAAAGCTTCTAATACTTCTCTGTTTAAAATTGTGTTCCCTTTACGTTTCAGAATCTAAATTATAAATAACAAATCAAGTATTACATTTTTATTTTAAGAAAAATAAAATTAAATAATTTAAATACAATTCATAATTCTTTGCTTTGAAACGTTTTCATAAATATTATTTTTACCTGAATAACAATTTAAGACTTTGTAGGTATTTCTTTAAGCTCCCTGCAGTTCAAATCGTGGATTTTTATAAAAAATTAATTGCAAAATGTAATAAAGCAAGCCAAATTAAATAGTTTCTAAGCTATAAGTAATCATTTGAAAATCTCAGTGAATGTTTTCATTTTCGATCCAGCAAGAACAAAAACATTTTATAGACTGAAAACAAAATATGATGTTTTTGGCAAATGCAGATGCATTTTACACACTACAATTAAGATTTCAATCCATAATCAAATACACTCTGTAATAAAAAAAAAAAAGTTTGGGCATATCGGAGAATCTCTTGTCATATGGATCGAAGCGATGCGGCGATTAAAATATCTGGCAATAATGGGTTACTTCAGTTGCACGAGGATAGCGGTGGACCTAGAGACATAAAAGATCGAAGGACAGACTGATTGTAAGATCAGGTCACAGCGCCTGAATCATGGTTATCAACCATCAGCACGAGTGTCCACCATGACCATTGACAGTTGGCTGATAGAGCAAAATCTACGCTCGTATCAACCGCTACGCTACCTGCCATTCCCGCCTGCACACTGTCGCGCCAGATTACACTGGTGCTTGTCTCGATCAGGCTTAAGTGATTCTGACTGGGTACGTATAGTTCTTAGAGACGAATCACGCATCCAACTGTGTTCCGATAATCAACGAAGATGCGTCTGGAAGCGCCCAAGGCAGCGTCCCAATCCTGCTTTCACTATTACATGCCGCACAGGACCCCAACCAGGAAATATTTCGCTTGATAGCTGGACTCTTTTGTTTGACATTAAAGGCACACTTGCAGCACAGTGGTACTTCGAAGACATTCTGAGACCTGTTTTGCTACCGTTCCTTTTGCAATACCCTGACCTTAATTTTCAGCAAGATATTCACAGACCACATATGGCACGTGTTGCTATGAACTGTCTTACAGTTTGTGAAACACTTATTTCGCCAGTCTGATCTCTCTCCAATCGACTATGTCTGGGATAAAATGGGAAGTCGACTGCATCTACCAAGGAATGTTGATTCCCAACAACAGGAGCAAATTTGGCAAGAAATACCGCAGGAGACCATTAGAGAGCTGTATCACTCTATGCCACGTCGTGTGGCAGCTCGCATCCAGGCTTGAGGTGCGTCAACACCTTATTGAGCTCGTTCCTTTGTTACTTTGTCAACAACTTATTGAACTCGTTACTGTACCTCAGGGAGTGTATTTAATTTAAAATCTTTTGATATGTAAAAATGAATTAAAGGAAAAGATATTATGATTCAATGAGGAAATGTAGCTAATTAAGTAACAAATTGATCGATAAAGAATTGGTAAATTTCTGGTATTGAGCAATGTAGTTAACTGGTGCAATAGTGATGTATTGATTAAATGGATATCCTAATGATCTATTTGCTAAACTCTCTCCAACATTCAGATCAGAGAATGCAGGTCGACATTTGCTTATTAAATCACAAGCAGGCTCTTTACAAGGAGAGTTTTATCGATATATCTAGCTGGGAAAATGTTTCACAAATACATAGGTAATCGGTTAGAGGTTATCGAATTGAGCAGAAGGGCGTCTTCTTGTTAAACTGTATGCAAGGAGTTTAGGCTAAGGAAGAATAACATTATGTGACATTGAATATTGATGTCATTGCTGGAAGGAATCGAAAAAAGAAAACAAAAGATATAAGCGTATTAAATGCAAAAGCGTCACAGATTATAATTCATATTGATCAGACTGTTGTCAGATAAAAATAATTTTAGTATCCTTATTTGTGCATTGGACTTCTAAGAGCGTTGGATGTCTGGATAACAATCGAAAGGTTCATTGAAGGTGTGACAGTCCTCCCTCAACCACTTACAACCTTTTCATCTTGCTTTGAGGTGGAACATTAAAACAGCTTGGTTTTGAATGCCCGCAGATATACAAATCAGGATGGCGTGCGCACCTATGGTGTTGGTATTTATTGGCTATTAGAAAAACAAGGAAGAAGAGGAAAAATCGATTTGACTACTTACCTCCGCCAACTTTCCTATTATATTTATCTACTGGACTTGTTCGGATTTCTGTTCCTCTGTCAACGACCTAGATCTACCGAATTTATTCCGGATGAGTAAAAGACATCTCAAACTGGTAGGATTATCATTTTGTCAGCCAGAGATCTCTATGACCGTATATTGGATGCTCGAACCTTCATAGCATTGATGATTACGAGTTTACTTGACAGTTATAAGTCACTATGATCATAAAAGAGTAATGACTTTCCGAGACAAATTATCCGTTAGTTACATTTAAACTAAATTCATTTCTCATTTTTGTTCTATTTGGATTATTGATGCATTTATATACAACATTACATTCAATATGATAATCAAATGTTTTAAAATATTAAATTGTCTCAAATTATTCGCCATAAGTAATTGGGGTTGTTAGAAGTGTGGAATATGCTTGCACGTCTTATTATCCCTTCAGTGATAATGTCTCAAGATGGGGCATCTTCCGACATTACCACCAAGCAATTTAGCCGTCTGGTGTGAGGAAGCGGATTAGACGATGGTGAAAGCACGTGTGCTCGGAAGTGAATGAAAGTACTTTAGTACCAATATATAAAAAGCAACTTCAAACACGGCTGACAAAAGGTGTTTGATTTTTTTAAATAGATATGAATAATAACTATTTGAAAAAAATTAGCACATAATTGTTTTCAATGACTCTGCGAAAATTATAAACATTATTAATTTAAATAAAAATAAATATATATATATATATATATATATATATATATATATATTTATATATATATATATATATATATATATATATATATATATATATATATATATATATATATATATATATATATATATATATATATATAAGGTGTTAGAGCAATCTGAATTTTCATCAAACCCTTTGCTAAAAATAATAACTGTTAAATTCTCGTTAAATAAAAATTATTCAAAATAAGTATTAATTGGTATAAAGTAAGCGTAATACCAAGTTTCAGGCTCTACAGAAACAATTTCTGTCAAGAAATAAAAAACATTTTACAAATTCCTTCAGCATGCAATAAGATTCCAAATTCATAAATAAGGATAATGTTAGCGAGAAAAAGAATACAATTATGTCATCAAAATAATTTTTTAAATTAAATATTAAAATTCTATTTATAACATAGGCTATTTGCAAAATTTCTTTTAACTAACATCTTGGGTTTCTTTCTTACTTTATATTTAAATTTCCAGCTACTAACCAAGCAAATGAAATGTGGTTATGCAAATCAGGTAAACTTCAGAAATGTAGAGAAAATCTTTTTTCAAGCCACCTAATAGCGACGGAGAAAGTTTGCAGAGACGAAGAAAGGATATGGTAACAGGAAGAGTGTGGTCATTAAAAGATAGCAAAATGGAGACTTTGAAGGGTCAGTAGGAGTAACTTTCGTGATTCTGCGAGTTAGAGGGAATCTGACCAGAAGCTGTTGGGTTTTAATTTCTTAAGGGTGGATTTCCTCGCTTTCAGATTAGTGTAATATCTTATAGAAGTTGTTAGTACCCGCTTGGAAGGACTGTAAACTAGTAGACAGCATCTCTTTTTAAAGAAACAATAAGTTAGACTTTTAAATGTAACTGAATGAATTCTTGAATTGTATTTGTGTGACTGTTTTAATTACTTCACATGTGCTTGGAATCAAACTGAACTTCAGAGTTGATAGCTGACTTCACAAGCATTTTAGTTTAATTCAATGGGTAAATGAATATTAAAGATGTTAAAAGATTCGTGTAATGGAGACTCATTAGAGAGGAAATTATAAATTATCAATACAGACAATAATGATACTAAAATGAAAGTAAGCAATAAAATATTAATTTAAATATTTCTCATGAATGTAAATATTCATTGAATAAAGGAAATGTCCTTATTAAAATTATAATGCATTTTCATGTTAATCTTCAGAACCATTCACGATTTTAGAATGAAACAGATGCGGGCGATAAAATGAGGTATAGTACCTACCATCAAATTAGAATTGTCACCTTCACAATTAAAAGAATACATTTCACAGAACTCTGTCAAATTGCGTGGTTTCATACATAGGTTTGGATACTCATTGCAAAAGTATGTTCGATTGACTCTGAAAATAGAAAAATTAATTCAACCATTCGACCAAACAGTCAACCAATTTTTAAATATTTTGCAAAGCATTTAAATAGTTGTTTTTATAGAAACTCTCAACAATTCAGTTTTATTTATTTTGTGTTTATGTTAAGAATGCATGAAAAAGAAACTATCATTTCCCTTTTACTTAATTACATTTCTTCCTGTAATTTGTTCTTTTGATCTTATTAAATTTTTATTTTTTATTTGACTAAGTATTATGTTTAAATTCAATCGACATACTTTCCGTCTATAAATGAGGTACATATACTATATCAAAATTTCGACTACTTACCTATCAAATTGAAAAAATTAAATACATTCAGAGTACAGTTTATTATTTGATGAAACATCGAAAAAATCACTTTGCTGTAAGAGCTCTCTTAAACTCATTTTTTTATTCATTTGTTGTGCGTGTTTACGGGACATGAGTAAGTAATATTCATTTGAGCTTTACGTAATTGTATTCCTTTCTGAATTTCTGTCTTTAAAATGTAATTTATTTATTAATTAGCCACTTAAGTGGCTATTGCATTAGGTGTGGTGATTTGACGTACCAGATGTGTTTGCAATTTTTTAATCGTTTGCTTCAATTTTAATTACATGTATCTTAAATATTTTCAATTTAATAATTTATCGCTTCCTTTAATTTTAACTACATTTCACTTAAATGTATTCAATTTAATAATTTATCGTTTCCTATCATTTTAATATCGGAAGAGTTTACTATTGTCCATTTCTGGATTCATCGTTTACTTTAATTCCTATATTTCATTAAGTAATTTAATAATATTTATAAAAAAAAGTGCACCTTCGATGACTAAATCTGTTCTTTATAAGACTTCTTTATAGAACTTTTTCTTAGGAATTTTTATTTATTTTTTTGCTGTTTTAAAATTTTATTTAAAACGTTATGGATGTTTTCCTTCTTTATTAATACTTTTATATACCATGTGAAATACTTACAAACCATTGCTGCAAAAAGTGAGTGCTGGCTTTATGATGACTGTAGGATTAGTCACTGCTAGGCTCAGGGTAGTAGGATAGGAGAAGTACAGAATGCAGAACTTCGAGGATTGATATAAAAAGCACGAAACACATAGAATCAGGATGAGACCTCTCAAAATGTTCCATGTTGCGCTTCTCTTAGGGAAAATTTCCTCACTTCTTCTATCAAGCAAAATTCTAATTCTTTTAGAGGGATTTTGGTTATTTGTAGAAAATGTCTTAGTTGATTCCTGAAATATAGAAAGTTATGTTCAATAATTCATCCATTTCATTTTTTATTCTTTAAACGATTGTTCAGTAAAATAATAATTTTAATTCATTGCTTCGATTACCAGATTCACACTTCGGCTAAATGTTAGATAAGTTTGAGAAAATGGTGCAATTACGAGAGATAGAAATATTTGCATATGGATTGAATTTATTTTTGATGAGTTGGAGAAAGAAAGGAAGAAGAAAACCTGAAATAAACTCAATTTAAGGGACTTAGTACCTTTAGAAATCAAAAGTAGAACATTTTGACACAGATTTTTTGATTCATCATAAATAAACAATTTTTGCTCATTTTAATATGAAACTTTACCAGTTAGCGTAATAAAATATATAGGTTAAAGTATTGGATCAAGTATTGCTATTAAATCAATATATTTTCTTAAACAATATGAAATATGCGAACAAAAAATTAAAAAAATATAGTAGCTTACCTTCTGTTACCCACAACATAACATTTGAAAAATGTACAGTAGAACCATCATTCTTGTACCAAATTGAAGTTAAATAATGCCTTTATTCTGCAAATCTCACATTTTAAATTTACCTTACATTTAAAAAAATCTGAAAAACTTAAATATGTCATAAAATTTGGAACTAGTAACGATTTTTCTTACCTAATACGCCATAAAATAAAATCTGATATTCCCATTAACACAACTGAGGTTCACAGTTCTCAATATATATTTTTTGTTTATTTAAGCTAATCAAAACTTTTTAAAAACTTTAAAAATTACTTAAATATAATAATATGGATGAAATTAAAAAGTAAAAATTGTTTATTTAATTCTCTTGACATTCTAAGTTAATCTGAACTCTTTGAAATGATACAGAAGATTTGAATCAGAACTGTAAGCAGGGTAAAAAAGTTACATGATTTCTCCTTAAAAAGCTAATTTTTGCTAGAAAGAACTTTTGATAAGTGCTTTATAATTTTGACAAATAATTTTGTGAACACATTATACATAGAGATGAGGAAGATACTCGATTTTTTCCTTCTGGAATGATTCAAAGATTATTGTCTGATTAAATGTTTTAGAAGACGGGTATAAAAATGGAGAGAGAAAACAATATAACATCTCTAAGACAACGCAATATTCAATTTTGCACAAAAGTGGCAATTTTTAATACCAAACATTTGCAGATAATGCAGGCATAAGAATTCTGTTTCCATTTACTATATAATGACCCGGAAGGCTTATAAATAAATATATGCATTTTGTGTCACAAGCAAATTCTTACCGCTGGTCAGCAATTATTTAACCGTATTTTTTAACACTTTACTTTAAAAAAATATTTTCAAAGGAAAAGTTTAGTTTTGTAAAAAAATTAGTTTATTTTAACTGATAATTTACATTCACTTATGTTATCGAAACTAAAATCTTTATATCTTTGAAAATTATTGAGAACAATGAAAAACTCTGTTTAGAGGAAATTATAATAATTATACAGTAGTTCCATCTCTCTCATAAAAGTAAAAAAAAAATCGTATCTGTCTCCTAAAAATAACAAAGACGTAAAACTGTAACAAATACGTAGTTTTGAAAAAAATTGTTCAACTACTGAAGGAGAAAAAGATAAAAGTTTTACATTTAAAATTTATTAATTATTTCACGATGGTAATTTTAAATGTTCTTCGGAAGTATAATTAAAATTTATTTTTGCATACACAAATTTTTTTCTTAAATTTGTCTTGATATCTTCCAATGTATTCTATTTGTTTTCATTTTAAGTATTTTAGTGCATAAAAGACTTTAATTATGTGAGACACAAAATAATATCTTTATTTACACTTTGCAAGTGTTGAGTTTCATACATCCAATGAATTTTAAAAAAAAATTCCTTCCAATATTCTGTTTAAAAATAAGAATTTTTTACATCGAAATGATTCCCTAAAAATGTATAGCTTTAAATTTTCTTGTTTAACAAATCGAATCGAATCGACCTTTATTTTTGCATGAAAACTAGAGTTTGTTAGGTTCACAAAACTAATCAATAAAATTAATATCGGTACATGGATGTTACATATTTTCTCATTAATATTTAAAAACTTGTAAGATATGTATTTATTTCCTTTGTTTTATTTAAAGCTTGGTAATAAAATTTACTCTTTCAAATAACTATCATAAAATATAATACTAGTTTATATTCTTTTTAATTACGTTTTAGTTAAGTTATCGATTACATGTAGCGTATATGTATATTGCATCAATAATGGATGAGAAAATCTTTCATTCATGTACATATATATATATCGAATGATAGATCACAATTGCATAAATTTGAAATAAAGTTTATAAAATATCTCGTTATTGTCAAATCTAAGACAGATTTAAATTTTGTATCTAAAGCTACAAGGCAATTAGAATAACAATTATTTTCCTATTCAGAAATACATAGCATGATTGAATGAATGATGTAAGTTTTTTATTCGCAAACTGAGTAAAATTTACACACATTTAAGCGCATGATTTTTAATAATCTGAATATATTTATTTTATTTGATCAAGGGTTTTCCTTAAGCTTTCGTTACACTTGAATAACGTTTTAAACAAGTTTCTTTAAAAACTCTTTTCAGCAAATAAATAATGTCGAAAAATGTAAGTAATCTTATTGATAAACATGCAGAAAGTGATTTTTTTGCAATAACAATTAAAGAGAAAAATTATTTAACAGTTATAGTTCTAAAGAAATTATAGTAGATATGTTTCCAACTACAGTTTACCTATTCTATTAGCCTGAACAAAAGGCAAATGTGTTAGAATGATAATAACAAATGTATTCTTAAAATAGAATTTTTTTGAGGAAATACATAACTTAACATTAAATATATCTTAATTACAGTAAAATGCATGAATGAATCCCGTTTATTTTCAATACGTTAAAACCGTAGCTGAATTGATCTGAATTTTCTTGATAGAGTTTCATTTTCAATGAAAATTAACTAATGAACGGTGCCACTTCTAAGCATGATATTTTATTCTAAAACGATAATTATTTTCATTATAATTTCCATTTTTCAATAACATCTATTCAAATTTTATCCTATCTTTAAGTAATTTACCATTTATAATAAATAAATAAATATTTCAAAGAGGAAGAATTATTTTCCTTAGATTTTCCTCAACACACAAAGGAACAACGTAAGACTTATTATATTTAATAATGAAATGAAAAGAATAGTTTCTCTTCTTGAATGAAGATTCCATATACCCCCACCCGTACAGTTCCCACCGCCTGGGAATTATTACTTCCTTGTTTAAAACAGATAATGAAAAATGTGTCTCTCTTAACTTTGTTAATATGATTTTTTTATAAGTGAGGACTCAAATTTTTATTTTTAACACTTTTGATATCGAGAGACAATCTAATTATCTACGGAGGAAATGATAGAAAAAGTTTTATTTACCAAAGGCTTAAACTTAAGCATAATGAAATATTTTATGATAGACTTTTTTATCAATTAGAGTTTTTTCGATTGTATGACAATAAAGCAAATAGAAAATACCCAAGGAGGTTTGGAGGAAATCTTTGGCAAAGAGTTAAAAACATTATATCCTTAAAAATTAGAAAAATTATATAATAAATTCAGTATTAATCTTTAAACGCTACATGACGATATAGATTATATAGAAAGTTATAATATTTGCTCAAAATTTACAAAGAGATTTTCACATGCTTGTGCATTATGATAGCAAATTTTCTAGAGAGAATTTTTTTTTACATTAACTAGCAAGTATATTAATCTGTATTTTAAAGACCTCTACGATTAAGGGTTTTGCTTTAAACTTTCTAAAAAAGAAACCTCCAAGAGAATGAAATTTTCCTTTATAATTTAAAGAAGGACCTTAAATGTGTATCCATCAATATACCATTTTTTTACTTTAAGAAAGTGATACTTTTATGGAAGAATAATTTCTGTAATGAAAGCCATTAAGAATTATTTTTAAAATGTTGTACATATTTTTCAAAGTTCAATGAGGAATGGAAAGAGTTTCTTTACGTTCTGTCATTCGTTCTCTCATCTCTGTTTTACTAATGTAAGTCGTAGATGAATGGAAACTTAACGTTATTGTTCACAAAAATAAAATTAAAATAAAAATCAAAACATTAGATCTAATATTTTGTTTTTAACTGCAATATCTCAGCTCCAGAATACTCAAATATAATATATATATATATATATATATATATATATATATATATAAGTGTCATATTTTGCTTAAGAAACATTGCATGATTCTTTTCAATTACATTATCAATGTTCATATGTTATATGATTAATTCTAATGCCATTTAATATATATCTTATAATTTACCAAGAAATGTTTTTTTTTTGAAATTCTCAGGATATTTATACGTTTGAAAACGTACCTGAATGTCGTGTGTTTGTTAGATTAGTATTACGTTGAGCATGTCTTTTTTAGATCTAATCAAAACTCTGCAATAAGTTTGTTTTCACTTTTTCAGTTCTTTTTCAATTTGAAATCTGTGCAAATACTGAAAGTTTTCGACCTTAAATTCAGAATATTTTTTGTTTCAAAAAAAAGTTTACATATTTAATAATATACCTAAATATCATTTACATTTCATTGATTCCTTTTCCGTGTATGAGAGATTAATAAATTACCTAAAACTAGTTTTGAGGTAACTATGAGTTTAAAATATTTTATAATGGTTCAATTCACACACATAATAATTAATTATAAAAAAAATGTCAAATTTGTGGGATTAATTTTTCATGAAATCTGTTGAAAGAGTTATAGAAAAAAAATCATAGAAAACGTGATATCTTACTTCAGCAGTGAGTCCTTCATTTGATCTGTTTTTTCCAGGATTTATCCTGCGGCTGACACGAATGATGTTCCTCGATCTAACACTAAAGAAAGGTGGACGTTCGGATAAAAATCTTAAGTTGGAATGCATTTGAGAACGTATGGAATACAAAACAAAGAAAATAATTAACAGCCGACAGGCAATGAAGCAACGACTGAGTTAGTGGTGGTTTTAAATTTAATTTATCTGCGAATCATTCAGTTTTATTGATTGTCGTTGCTGCAAGATCAATTCCAGTATCAAATAATTTTAGCTCAGTGTTTCCTGTTTTTATTACAACGTTTTCCTGAATTTCACTTGGTGTGTGTGTGTGAGTGTGTGTGTCATCAAATTTTCGATCGTTAATTTAACCAACTTCCCATCAAGCTAGAGCTCTGAAATTTTGGGAACCGTTTTTATTTGCCTAAAAATGCAATATTTAGATATTTGCGACCAGTTTTAACTAATATTTTAATATTTTTTTTAATAAACTTTGCCACCATATAAAAACGTTGTTTTTAAAAACGTTGGTTTTTATTTCGAATTATTACTTTTACTAACAAACATCATTTTTTCCATTCTACTTTTGGTTTGTAGAAAAAAAAAATTCTTTACTTTTTCTTATAATAAACTTTTAGTAAAAATACTTCTGATTTTAATTCACTTTTAACCTTCCATTTACTTAACTCTAACTTTTTGATTCTCAAACCAAAAAAGACAGACTTAAGACTCTTTAACCAATAATAACGGTTTCCTTTCTTCTTTTAAATCCTTTCGCGTTACCTTGGTGATCAGCACAGATTACTTTTAGAGGTTGAAATTATCTCGCGATCCTTACTTTGGAGTGACAACTCGCTCGCTTACGCACTGACACTCACATTAAAGGGGCTGTGTGAGTGACATCTTGCACTCGCCCCTTAAACGATACCCTCTACAGGCGAGCGTTAAACACTGCAGATATCATTCGTTTTTACAAACATTTCAATCATTCTTGATTGTACAATTTTGCACAATAAACAAAATACTTCCATACATACATCATAAATACTAAAAATGAGATTGACCGATAACGTTAAAAAATGACATTACTCAATAAGTCTTAAAAAGCCTAACTTACTACGCTTCAAAGTATTGATTATTACAATTTAAAACATATATTTCCTACACTGTAAACCATAGATTACCATTCACAAATAAAAGTATCAAACATCAATATTCAAATCCTCTAAAACATTCAAAATATCTAATATCAGATATATAAGATTTTAATCATTAATTAATCATCATCATATAGAAATAAAAGTATCAAATAACAATATCCAAACAACTCAAAACATACAAAATATCAAAAATGAAATCATATCTTTCAAATCATTATTATCATACATTTCCAAGTATTAAATTTTTTTTACACACTTAAAAGTAATAATTATCATAACCATAGAAACTGTTAACTTTCGTAGCCTTCGAAATTTTAAAATGATTCACACAGAAAATTTTAAAATTGCTATAACATAACACAATTAACACATCAATCAATAACTCCCGAGACTAACAACATTTTTTTTGCAAAATTTTTTTTTATTCATCAACATAACACCTTTTGTTAATCACCTTTTAGGGTGATACAATCGTTCCAACGTTTTTCCAAATCTTTTTTTTTTTTTTTTTTGCAAGAAATCTTTTTTGTTGCGAGTAAATAGCGATAAACAGCTTTCTGAATCATCGACTCGTTGCTGTTTTTGTTCCATCGAAAGAAATCGCGGCACCCACTTGAAAAAAACCTTTTTCATGCTCAATTTTTCATGAAGGATAGTAAATACACTTCCATATGATATCTGTGTCATCTCAGCAATCTCACGGAGCTTCACTTTACGATCTTTCATTATAATTTTTATCACTTCACTCCAATTTTCCGGTGTAACGGCTTCCACAGGTCTACCCGAGCGTTCCGCGTCATTTGTGTCGGTACGACCACGTTTAAACTCGGCAAACCACCGACAAATCGTTGCTTTTGATGGACAAGAGTCCGGGTAACATTTTTCAATCCATTGTTTCGCTTGCATGGTGTTTTTACCCATTAAAAAACAATGTTTTATCAGAACACGAAACTCGGTTTTTTTCCATTTTTTAAACAAACTACAAAACGACTTTACTCCAACCTCGATAACTCAGCTGTTTCTGGTCCGATCGACTTAAAATTTTGACACGTTTCAAGCAAAGGTTAGTACTCTAGAAAGACCTGGTTACTGGTTTACTACGAGCGCCATCTCTGGGTTAGTCTCGGGAGTTATTGATTGATGTGTTATTGAAACAATGTGAAGAATCTTATTAAATTCTACAGAATAAATCGTCTCTTGCCGAAAAGAAATCCTTGAGAAATGCCAAATCAGGATAAATCTTAAGTCAGCTCAGGTCTCGTCCTCGTCACTTGACCATGGTTTAAATTTACGAGGTCCGTCGGCAATAGCCATCGTGTTGCTTCCAGTGTGACGTTAATGAAAACTAAAAAAAAAAAACTATTTCCCGGGGGGGGGCAGCTCTAAACCCTTGGGCATTCTGCCAATAGTCCACAAGTCTTGTGCGACGTTAATAAAACTACCCAACCTAGAAACAGCACTTTCTACGAATTCGCGTGTCGTATAATTTAAATTCACGGATCACAAGGGAAATTTTCACATTTTTGTTTTACTAACGTCGCCAATCTCAATAAACATTTCATTCTCACTTTTAATTGTTCTGTTGCAAAACAATAACTAGTTCTTTCCATCCTTAACAAACGAGCTATTAATATTGAGCAAACACAAAAAAGGCCTTTAAACTGCTGTTTTAAACAAATTCAAAAAGGGACATTTTGCCCTTTACCCCTCCAGCATGCACGCGCACACACTCACCTAAAAATTGAATGTGAGAAATAGTTTTGGTTCACCGTGGACTGAACATAATAGAAAACAGACGAGCAGTAATATGGTTTTCAAGGAGCTATATATGTAATGAGTCAAAGGAATGTGTTTATAACATTGCGAAATATTTGTAAAACCACAGTAGAACAGATTAGTAAAATCCGCGATGGAACCTGATGGGTAAAAAAAAAAAAAAAGAAATTGAATGTGAACACTTCAGTAGGAGTAGCACGTAGTGATCGCAGTAGCCTGGTCATGGCTCCAGATTCGTGGCCGGCTTTATTCGTTATGTCGCGGGTTCTATCCTTGGCCTCTAAAGACCCGCTGTGTAGCCGGGGATGATAAACGTTATATCTGTCCGTGTTCAAAGTCCTCCTGTTGGCGTGGTGTGAAAAATAGGAGAGGGGAGAGCCAGCTCAGGTGTCGTCCTCGTCACTTGGTTCAAAATTACGAGTTCCGTTGCCAATAGCCCTCATGTTGCTTCTAGTGCCACGTTAATAAAAAAAATGAATACATTTCACATTAATCATGTTTATAGCTGTTTACGCATGCGCAATACGTCTCCCCCCCACTCGTACTCTAACAGTCCCTGACCCAGGAGCGAATTTCCTACTTTTTTTGGGATTATGTTTGCATCTCAAAGGAAGAGGCTGTGCCCTCAATAATGGGAGCCTTATCAACTGCAAACTTCTAGCGCATTCTATAACCCTATGCCATTTACTGCACCTACATCTATATATGTTTAATATTTCGTACATTATGTGTTGTCTAATTAAACTGTGAAAATACAACTGGTTCGTCGCTTTTTTTTTTAGATTTATCAACAGTTCATCTAACTCATACAACAAAACAATAGCCATAGAATGTATGTATAATATTCTAGCTATCAACAATTATTCTTTATATCAATGTGATTTCTTCTATTATCACATGAGGTTGAATACTTGGAAAACCATTTTTGGATAATTTTAAAATATTATTTACGTTGCCTGTTTTTCTAACTAACAATAGTGAATAAACATTGGAGTTAATTGAACGATTTATAACTAAGGCATCATATTTAAAGATTCCAGGATCTTATGGATTTCATTTCACTTGTTCAATCAAAAATTGTTCTGAAACTTCTGAGAATTATTTAATTTATTACATGAGGCTGGAAATAAAAAAATATATATATTACTTAAAAATAGTGTTGAACATTAGGTCTTTACACACACATACACGACATGAAAATAATTCAAACTGGAAGTCAAAGTAACCATCTGATATCATGAAAGAGTTAAGCAAATCACAACTTCTACAATATTTAAATGGAAGTAAAATAGAATTGCTTTTAAGTTCACATTCTGTCTTGACGATTTCCGTAATCCAATTGGACTGTACCAAGTCAGTGTTAGCAGCTATGTTCAAAACAGCAAAATATAAATATAAATAAGCTAAATAATTTTTTTAAAAATTATTACCTGGTGATAGAAGTGCAAAATAAAAGTCATGGGCATTTTTGTACATCAGGTTATAATGATAAAAATTTTGCGATAAATCTTTGAAAAATGATCAGCTGACGAATTTACACGTTAATGAAACAAAAATTTTCTGGTGGCAAATAAATCGAGTCGTAGACACAAAAGTAAATAAATATAAAATATTGCAATTCGTTTGGTATTACAAAACTCCAGTTTTTTTTAGCGCGATAATTGCGCTAAAAGAGTACTTTGGAAGAATTCTATTTTGCTCTGGTGTAGCAAATAAAATCAAAATCCTTTTGTTTGGGATAATTAAGCTTTTAAATAAGCGAGGTCTCATGTTGGTTTCTCTCTATGGCCGGAGAATAGGAAGGTAATTTGCGATCCGACTTCCTCAATACCATCGTTTGAGATTATGGGGGCTGACACATCTCAAAATGTTCGTGGTCTTACCGATCAAATTTCACAGCCAGAGAATAGAAAGCTAATTCAAGATCCGACTTCATCAAGACTATCGTTTGAGATGATGGTGCCTGATGTATTTCAAAAGAGACTGCTTCACCGGTCAAAACATCACGCCTGGAGAATAGGATGCTAATTCGCAGTTTTGCTTCCTCAAGACAGCCGTTTCAGATAATGGGGGCTGACGCATCGCAAAATGTGTTTATCTAACCGGTCAAAACTCACACCCGGAGAATATGATGCTGATTTGTAGTCCCACTATATCAAGATTGCCGTTTGAGATAATGGGGACTGACGCATCACAAAATGCGCTCGGCTTCACTGTTCAAACTTCATGGCCAGAGAATAAGAATCTATTTCACTGTCCGATTTCCTCAATATTGCCGTTTGAGGTTATGGGGCTCACGTATTGTAAAATAAATTCTTATATCCTTTATGTTAAAACTAGAAAACATGTTTATATTTTTATCCACTTTTCAAAAAAGAAGTTGTATGGAAAAATATGAACCTTCTTGTCACAAATAAAATTATTTTCGAAAATATACTCCAAAAATAATTCAGTTGGTTTATCGATATAAGAGAACAAAGTAATTACGCTTTCGTCATATTTACAACGGAGTAAATATATAAAATACTAGCTGACGCGGCAAACGTTGTTTTGCCATGTAAATAATTTCTAGAGAATTTCTAGTGTAGAAAAAAATAACTAACTTATTGGAATTGTATAAGGATGTGGAATATGAGTGAAAAAGGCATAGAGCGCTGTGAATGATAAGGGAATATAAAAATAACAAAACACCAAACATTGATTTTTTTCAGTTTATCAAAAGTAATAATTATTTATATCATTAATTCATTACATAATATTAATCTCTTAATGCTACAGCGTGAACAATATTTTTTGTTAGCCCGTCTTTAGCTAATACAAACAAACTTGATGGTTTACCCACTCGAGAGCATGCAACGTATAATTGTCCGTGTGAAAAACATGGTGTGCTCAAATCTAAGCCACAAACAGACATTGTTTGGCCTTGGGATTTATTAATAGTCATTGCAAATGCCAATCTAATTGGAAATTGAATACGCTTAAATTGAATTGGCACATCTGTGGGTATAATAGGTATTCGTGGTATTAATATATTTTCACCTCGAAACTTGCCATTTAAAATGGTGCCTTCGATAACGTTTTTCATTAATTTTTTAATGACTAATCGCGTACCGTTGCACAGCCGTGGCGGGTTCAAATTACGAAGCCAAATAATCGGAGATCCAACCTTCAATTGTAAGTTATGTTGTGGCATGCCTGGCAAATCCAGTGAGTTCAAAAACTCTGTTGGAAAATTTACAGCTTCAGTGTCATCGCAAACTGTATCAATAGATTTATATGATACCAAGTCCCCTGGCAATAACTGTTGTATCTTCAGATTCAAAATGTCAACGTCCACATTTTTTGCAACTAAAATTGCTCTTTCTGCAAACCACTCAAGATTTATGTAATTCGTGTGTACATCGGGAAATATTTGTTCAATGAGAACATCTTGCGAATCAATGATTGTGCAGAAATCAGTCGCTAATTTTATGTATCCAGTTTCATCTATAGTGACTTTTCCATCGCCGATATCTAAGAGTTGTTTTGAGAATGTTTCAGCGGATGGATCTTGAAGCATTTGAACGCGCATATTTACTTTCAGCTGTACTATTTCATTTCAGTGTTCATTAAATCAGTTGCACCTCGATTTGGCGAATTCATTCCAAAATGACTGAGTGGTAAGTTGGCAATGATAATGCAAAGATCCTCAATAGCAATCAATGCTTCATTGCACATATCGTCGCTGAATGTTATCGCTAGATCGGTACACCGTGTACGATGTTGATGCAATATATCATCAGTCACTGAATCTTTGTGATTATCCCACAATATCTCTGCTCGGGCTGGAAAACATGTAGTCAACACTATAGCGAATAGTAGACGGATTTGTATTGCTGTACAGTTCAATGCTGCTTCAGCAAGCATACATTCCCACTGATTGTCATCTTCCTGCAAGCCGAGTGCAAGACATGCATCTTTATACGTTGTATACTGTTGCCCATTCACTTTACGTATATCTTGAAATGACAATGGGCCAGTAACATTAACCAACATTAGTCGAAGATAAAACACTCAGTCTGTCTTGGATTCACTGTAAATACTCGCCCCAAGGCGTTTGATTTGAATAAATTGGGACATGTATCAACTGGTGAGCCTTGCTTGCGGGGTATCCATTGTTTTGTTTGAGCCCATGTGAAATAGCTTGATACTTGTGAATAGAGTAAAGTACGTGCAAAGGCACCAAAATCCTCCGCACGATTACACAATTCAAAAAATTCAATGAGTATAGTTTTTGGTGGATTTATAGCACGATCAATCGCTGTCTCGTTCGTGAAATATACACGCTGACCGTTTTCAAGATGAAAGGCTAACTGAACAATTGCTGGATCCCGTTCATGAATCGGAAAACCAAAGATACGCCGAACAAAAAATTTCCCAATTGTAATAAAAATCTAACTTTCACCGAATTCGTTTTTCACCGTTCCCAACAATATTTTCGTTATAAATAAGAAAGAATAATTTTTGATTTCATAATAAACGTATAAAAATAATTTATAATTACAACTCAATAGCCATTGTTTGCGGGAACTCGTGATACGTGTTGAGTATTTTAGAGGTTATGTAAATCACTTAATTAACTGATCGTGGAAATTACACTCAAAATTATTAATTTTATTAGTTGTTTTGTTGGCAAATGTTTTGGGGTGCACACCCCTTATCACTTAGAGGTTTGAAAAATAGATAGTAGCCGATTCTCAGACTTACTGAATATGCATAAAAAATTTCATAAGAATCGGTCGAGCCGTTTCGGAGGAGTATGGGAACGAACATTGTGACACGAGAATTTTATATATTAGATTTTAGGGGATAATCGCTTTTATTGTTTATACCCCATGAAATAAGCAAACAAAATAGAAAATATTATGCATTTTGCTTGAAAGTTTATTTATTTGTATCTCGTTCATTTTTTGGGGGTATGACCTGCAAGGCAAAGAGTCATAAAAGAATATAATAATTTTAATAATAAAGAATAACAGATAATGTTTAATGATAGTACAGTAATACACACAATAATAATTAATACTAAAGGAAGGCTGCATTTAATAATAGCTGAATACAATAAGAATATTTTATTGATAATTCAAGGAATGTATCATGTATTTATGATTACAAAGGAATATACCATATAGCTCTGAAATGAATTTCTAAAGATAAATAAATAAAATTCATTACATCTCAATTGACGTACACACGACCCATGTGCTGCAAAACGTATTGGTACAAATAAAGAATCAATTTCTCAAGAAAAATAACTGGTTGCTGCGAAGAATATTTTGAGTCCCGTATTCAAAAAATCCGTTTTCTATCGGGATTAATGCTGGTTAAATATCTTGAGATTCAAAATGCTCGCGTGGATGTGGTAAGGAAGATGAGATCGTGGGGTGCTGCCTCGCGTGTTGAACTCGTCATCTGAGTTTTTCGCAAATAAAGAAGTCTACTGCTAACAGATACCATGTTGCATCTACTGCAATCTTTCGTAACAAACGTTTCAACAGGAAAATTGAAAGAAATGAATTTTTCACTGTAAAAGTACTTAAACACAAATACGCATTTTATATCCTTACAATGAATTATGATAAATAAAAGAGATAGATTCATAATTTTTAATCGATGGAGAATTATGTCAATATAAATAATAATAATTAGAAAAAGGGAAGTTTTAAATAATTAAAATTGGCTTTGAATTTCACCGAAAGAGTAAAAATTATGACTGTTCATGAGAAGATGGTATTTCAGAAACAGGAATGAACGGAATATTAATTCTTGTCTTGCTTTTTGAGGTCGAAGCATCAATATATGTAAAAAAGATAGTTTGATCAAACTAGCTGTAGATTAAAGTCTAGTTTGCTGAGTTTTGTCAATTTTATCGAAAAGGGTTTGAATAGAAGATGAAGATTTAAAACTTCGTTTTGAAGATTTAAAAAAAAATATAATTTTGTCAATATTTGGTTTTCTTTAAAAAAATTGATGAAAAAAACGATAATTAGATAGCTGAATAGAAAGAGGGTATGATCGATTATTTCTTTGATTATATGATGTGATTAAAAACGATTATATTCAGGGTACTTAATGAAATTAAAAATTCCTTGGTATATCAACGGAGATCTTTATACGTTTAAAATGAGGCACTTAAATACGATTTTAATGTCGAGCATCTATAAGAAAATGTGTCCAATAATTTAAAACTAATCATCTGTTTTTGATTTTTGTGAATTTAGAGTCTATTACTGATGTAGATCTGCTTCAAAAAATATTTAATTAAAAGATTATCATCACAATTGTTTTTCGAAATTAGGAAAACATTAATTGCGAAAGATTACATTGAAAATTTTTATATGTTGCTTTTGGAAAAAAGTATTATTACAGTTCCCGGTCAAGTGTGATTTGAAATCTATAATTCTTAGTATTATGTTTTCATATAACTGTGAAACAAGTGTTTGTGCTGGATATTACTTACAGAAAAAAAAAATTAGAAAAGCGAAACTAGCATTATTTTCTAAACTAATGCACCACGTCATAGAAGAACTAGAAGCCTCGACTGATTTTACGCTCATTAGCCCAGCTACACGACGATCCTTTAATGACATCAGAACGGGAGCCCACGACTTGACGAAACAATATTGGCTGCGAGATTGTGATCATGACCAATAAGCTGAGGCCGCGGTAGTCTAGTGTTCATGGATTCGGATTCGTGGTCTGCGGTTTTCGTTCAGTCGCGGGTTCGATCCTTGACCGCATAAGACCCGCCGTGTAGCGGGGCTGATGCATGTTAAATCTGTCGGGGCCCAAAGTCCTCCAGTTGGTATGGTGTGGTTGTTAGGAGGGTGCCAGCTCAGGTTTCGTTCTCGTCAGTTGAGCGAGGCTCAAAATTACCAGCTCCTTCGCCAATAGCCCTCGTGTTGTTTCTAGTGCGACGTTAATAAAAAACTGAACTAAACTAAACATGACCATTAAGCTACCGCGTCCACAAACTTGTTGAAAAGATATGATCCCTAAATAGAGCATATCATGTTGCCTCACATAATTTTTCTTTGATTTATTATTTAAATTTTATTCATTTAACCTGTCTGAAATTGGTGAAATAATAAATTTCTCCGCAATATTAAAAAATGGACAGTTATTTCAAAATAATTTTTAACAGATTTTTTTGATAATGTTTATTTATTACCAATAAAAGAATTTTTTATATTGTTACTAAAATGGTAATGCTATGAGTGAGAAAAATATTTTATTCTATTTGTAATTTTTTTACTTTCCCTACCATATACAAAAACAATGGTGAGTGAAGCGAACAAGGGAAGAAAAAAAATTTAATGAAGTTTTTAGAATTAATCGCGCAGAACTTTCGATCAATACATTATACGTTTTCTGATTGTAGAATGGAATTTGAAAAAGTCCTTTCCGGAGTAGTTATTTTTCGGCTGTTGCTTTTCCCTTTTTTTAATGTTTTCTGCACGTTCAACAATGAATTCGAATTCCATATTTTTATCTATCAGCCCTTATTTGTTCAATGTTAGGTCTAGGAATCCATTCACCATAATTCGTGCAAACCGTAGTATAAACTAGATGAAAAAAGAAATGTTAAGAGTCTTCTTTGAATACTAAAGGATCTCGCTTCTTATTACAATTTTTATTTCAATAAGCTATTCACTCATTCAACAAATTAAATATATAAATCAATAAAATCTATTTGATTTTAATTTAATTAACTGTTATGAAGAAAACTATTTCGATCCGTTTAAGATTATAATCTTCTGTGAAATAATTTTACATATTTTGACGATATTACATAAATAAGCAAAACGCAACAGTAAAATACTTAATAAATTAGATATTTTAAAATAAGTACTTAATTCTTTTAAAAATGGTATTCTAAATTTAATGTTAAAATCTATCAAATATGTTTGCAAACTGAAGCAATTTTGAGTGAAAACATTATATCAGAATAATAACAATTTGAGTCCCACTTTTTAGTAAAAGAATGTTTTTAAAAATGAATAAAATTGGTATTTTTGGTAGAGCATAGAATATATAAAATATATACAAAACCATTTAAGCTTAAGTCCTTTTTTTAAGCTTCTACCAACTGGTCTAAAAAGGTCGTCTCCCTCTGGTTAATTAGTAAGGTTTTTTAAATTCTGTAGTTATCGTTGAAGAGAGTCGCTGCACTATTAAAAAAGTAGAAGTTTACAAACGTAAGCAATAATTAAATATATTCTCGAAAAATTGTTATTCGAGTGTATATTTGACAAAGAATAATTCATTAATAAAATTTGAGTACATATTTGACTTTTTTAAGCGATGAATGATGGCATAAAGCATTTGTTATAAAATACTGTATTACTACTTGATTGTTTTGTAATTGTTTTCTAGGACAATTTCACAAAATTTTTTATCTGATATTCACTAGAACATTTCTTGTATTTTTGCAATCTTGTTTATTATGATATTTTCCGAATGAAAAATATTTGATATTTAAATGCTTGCATATCATATACTTCTATTATTACTCTTTTGGCAACTTATTATTTTCCGAAGCATTGATAGATAGCTTCTTTCCATTTCGTTTCGGGGGGAGGAGGTAAGTTGTCTTTGAGCGAGAAGGGTGATTCAGACCCTCAGTTTGTCATTCCAGCCTTAACTGTGCCCTTAACAATTAGGTCAAAAGGAATTCCTTTTTGGGTTACTTATTAAGGTTTATTCAACATATATCATTGTGGGTGAAGAGGTCGTCGCACGCTTAAACCTGAGGTCTTTGAGGAGGAAAGCTTGACTACCATATTTTAAATTAAACGAACAATTTGACTCTTGATGTCCCAAATTTTTGAAAATAGATATAAGTAAACTTTCCTAATAATTTAACATCAAATGGATAAAGGAGATTTGAGAATTTAATTTTTCGTTATCGATTTTACAATGGTGAACCCAGAACTTCATTCTATCAAGGCATCCCTATTTCTTTTCATAAATGCTTCTTTGTATGAGGATCAAACTTAAAAGAATGCGCTCATTTTTAAAAAAACCTAAGCAGTAAGAAGTAAGGGAATGCACAGAAGGATAAAATAAAATGAAATTGTTGAAAATGCAAAATAAAATGTGAAATGAAAGTATTTGAAGAACCGGAATGAAAGAATGGACTTTGATCCAGCAATCTTTCATTAACCATTTTTTTTTTAAATGAAAGTAATATTTAAGAAAATTGAAGATACTTTTGCGAAGCCTGATGATAATATTTGTATGTTAAGAATAGGAGGGATTTGTTTAATACATGCTACTGCAAAGAGAACAATTTTTTTCTAATATAATGTCTTGCTAAATATTAATTCTTATGCTTTGACAATTTTATAATTGATTATTTGTTTACAATTTCTTTTTACTGTACATATTGCGTACTGACTTTAAAAGTAAAAGAAAATACAAGAAATATGATCTGAGGTTTTTGTAAGGGTTGGCGTACTCAATAAAGTTCAGGTAATTCTTTTTTGTTCATTCAGAAGTTTTAGAAAGTCGTCCAAGATTATATTTAAGGTAATATTATTAGTGCATCAGAAGAGCTAAATATGAATAGTTTTTATTTTTAATCAGAAGAAGAAAGCGTTTCCCCTAACGTTTAGTCAATTAAATTAATTCTTATTTTCATTAATATTTATTTATTAAGTTGCATATAAAATAACTAGTATATTCTTTAGGAAAAGTAAGTATAATTTAATTTCAACTTACATGATTTTAGACAAGGAGATAATTTCTTAAGTTTGTAAGCAAAAAAACATTCTTGAACATTAATCTAAATAATTATCAGCGTATTTCTTAAATTTTGATTTCTTTTCAATTTGTTGAAAACTATTATTAAAAATAGAACATTAATTTAAATAATTTCGACGTAAAATATTTGGAGTTTAATTTTAAAATATAAAACTAGTCGATAATGTAAAATAATTCGGGTGCTAAAATGTCAGTTTTAATCACAGTAACTTAGGAATAAATGTAAAATGCAATAATTAAAAATTTAGTAGAAACGTTTGATTTTGATCGTTAACTTATATTAGTGAATTATTTTTAATTTTCTCATCTCAAACTAAAAGTTACCGATTATTCAATAAGAGCCTGATGAAACGGTAAACATTATTTCAATAAGAATTCGAATTGTGGTTCAAAACGAAATTATAATATCAATTATATTTCATATTGTAATTTCCTTTTAAATTGCCTCTTGTTACTAACGCCATTAAAAAGTTGGCTTTCTCATCTCCTGTTGGTTCAAATATCACAGATATACTTGAAATAATTGCTTCACTTCATTAAAACGAAAAGCCGAAAAACATAGGAAAATATCACATTTTCTAATCTTATTCTAAAATAAATATAACTGTCAAACATGTTAAAATGAAATGAATATATTAATCCTATTTCTAAAATATTCACGAGAGAATATGCAACATTCATGCGCTTAGAAGAGAAAGTTATATATATTGATTTCATCTGCATACATTTAAAATGTAATTTTTACTCAAATGTAAAATTTCTTCATTCGAACTATTAAAATAACCAGGCCTTTGATTTTATAATGTTGCTGAATCATTTCGAATTCATAATGACTGAAAGGTTCCAATAAATCACTTTAGTAAATAAATTGCCTTTTTATTTACTAAAGTGATTTAGAAAAATATGAAAATACTTTTCACTTTTAGAGGGACTTTTAGAATATTACTTTTCAGAAGAAAGTCATCTGGTGTTCGAATGTCAAAATGTACGATGTGTTTTTTTAGTAAGCTTAAAGGTTTCTTATATAAACTACGCATATACAAAATGCCTTACATCAGATAAAATGAAAAGTTCATTTAAGCAAATTATTTTGAGGGGGGAAATGCCCTGAATGCAGAAATGAATTTTAACAACATAACATATTTCAATCCCCCTACTACTACAAGCAAACACTTTTGTAAATTCCAGCATCAAAAAATAAACAGGGTTTATTTTAGAAAGCCTTAATTTTTTTAAGAAGGCGTTCATCATTATATCTGTGTTAAAGACTTACGAGGTTCAGTCATATTTTCTATTATTTCTATGAAATTAACTGTTCTAATGAACTAATAATATTTTGTTTAGCGTAAACATTATTTTTCACTATTCTTTAAAATTTTGAAAGTTATTTTATAAAATTATTTCCTTTGATCTTGCGTTCTACTTCCAATATTATACTATCCTCTTATCAGTAATAATTAGTTATTTTGAAAGGAAAGGTTATTTGATGATGCTCTACGTAGTTTTGCTGCAAAACATTTTATAATGTTCCAAAATGTTAAATTTAGCTTTGAATGTTCAGTAAAATATATAAATGTAAAAAACGATTCATTTATTCCCATAATTGTACGTGGGTGTGTCGTAAATTTTTAATTATTACTAAGAAATTACCGAGACATTTGAAATAAATTTATTTAGCTCATTAATTACTTCACTTGTGTGCAATGATTTAAGTTATAGGCATTAACTACGATTTGATTTCTGGAAGCCGTGATTGAAGTAACCCGAATTGCCCGAAACATTTTAACTACCGTTTCCCCGGGATATCGTAAATATTAAGTTATTATCAAAAATAATAAATATAGAAACTTAATTTTTGTTTATTAATTTAAGAATTCTCTACATAGTCAACTTCCAGATCTATACATTTCCCCCAGCGTTTCTTGTCGTTTTTAATGGCTCCATTGTAGAAAGAAGCCGTCTGAACTCCTACATTTAGTGAAGTACTTAAATCTACGTCTTCTTGAGTACAAGCAAATTAATATTAAAGCTAGAATTTACAATATTATGTACATTAGGACCAAATAATATGCTGAATGTATTTTATTAAAATATCTCGGTTAATCCTTAGTAATAAATTAAACTTTACGTTATCATTTTCTACTTTAATAAAACTTAAAGTTCTTATACTTAAAAATATTTTGAATACACAAAACGAAAGAAAAATGTTAAACTTGGAATTACGAAGTATGAGAGGTGCTCAGAACATAAGATTAGCGAGCTCAAAGTCACTGCAAGTGAATATTTTGAACAAAGTTGGTTGATCAAACCTATGGCAGTAGAATGCGATTCTAGTGTTTCTCAATTGGCAGAAAAGTCCTTTTGTAACGACTGTCATAAGTGAATTAAGGAGGAAAGCGACTGCATCGAAAAATAGTGTTTCGTTTACGTGTATGAATTTGTAAAATTTCCACAAATCTATACGATTTTTAAGAAATTCAGCTTTCATATTTTTCTGGACAATCTTTGAATATGAATTGTGAAGATATTGGTGCACATTTAATTTCGGGGTTTATTAGCAAAAGTAAATGATGCAATAAATTAATGCTAATCAAATGTAAATTAATATCAATAGAAATGTGACATATAATAAGGTACTTTTTCATTCGAATATTTACACAAAAAAAAAAGTAAACGATGTCCATGATGCAGGAAAATTAGGGAGAAAACTACTTTTATGATGTACTTTATTTACGTTATTTCATATTCCTTATAAAATCGCCAATGCATAAATTAAATTCTGAATTACTTAAAATTTAATATTTTTTTAAAAATTAAAAAATGAAAACGCTCAAAAAAAGTAGGATTTGAAAAATGCATTGAATCTACAACTTATGACATTTACCACCATAGCAAATATAAAAACAAATATTAGTAATAAAGTGTTTTAAAAGTTTAAAAGGTTTCATATAATTTTGAATAGTTTTCTTAAAAGCCTTTTTCGGAAAATTCGCTTCGATTCGCTTGAGAGAGAGAGAAAGTAAAGTTTATTGGCGCAAGAGCCAGAAGCGGCTAAGGTGTAACTGCGGTCTAGCCAAACTTTATTGTGCTGCTCCAAATAAGGTTTAACTGTGGTCTAAATGAGCAGAAACTAAAGAAAAGATTGATTGATTGACAAGAAGGAGGGTCGAAAAATGAGAAGGATAACTAGGGTAACCCGGGGGCACGTCATCCTAGATTCGCTTGATTCGGAGTGAGTGAAGGAGGGAGGGAAAGTGAAGGTTTTTGGCACAAGAGCAGATATGGCTAAGTTGCGCCAAACAGGATTTGACTTCAGTCTAGACGTGTGAAAAAAATTTTAAAAAATTGTTTGTTAAGGAGGAGGGTCGAAAATAGAGAAGGATCGCTAGGATGTTTCGGAGGCGCTTCACCTGTGTTTACCAAAGACAGTAAACCCCATCGGAAAGAAAATAATCAATAGGGTGTCTCGAGAACACAATATCCGTACATACATATAGAAAGCAAGTCCCTGAGATCCCCTGATATAATCTCCAGGTTCAGGGTGCGCATCCAGGTGGCGAACCCATTTTAATGGTCTCTTACGACATTCATGAGCTGCATTGGGACAATACTGTCTTACTCAGGCGCCCATTTTGGATTTAATTTGGATGTGACCAGAGCTCCCATCCAAAACAGAAATTCAAACCCGTGCTTGTGTGTGCCTTGTGAGGTCTTGCACTGTCATGTAAGAAGACACTGCCGTTGCTTATATTTCAACGACTCGTTTTACAGTTTTGTGTAAAGCTCATAATGTTTCGCAGTACGACTGAGCATTGATAGTTTCACCCTTCTGCGTAGACTCAATGCCGACAACTCCCTTCACAATAAAAAAAAAACAAAAAAACAAAAAAACGTTGCTATGACTTTACTCGCTCACGGTGAAGCTTATGTACTCACATAGGTTTGCCTTACTAGTCGTTCCGCACAGGTTACATCTGTCGACCACCTCGAATTGTTGACACTATTTCATATTGTCTGCACGTGAAAATGCTACTGGAGCACACACTGCTCAGTTTTTATTTTGAATATTTGTAGTTGTGAAATTTTTACCTACGCATAACAAGTACTGTTTCGCCTACATCATTGTTGGAGTAAGTATCCAGCCCATGCTCCAATTTTTTTCTCGTTCTACGCAGCAATGGTTGCAACTATTCAAATGAAATTTTTATTGTTAGTGGTCATGGCAACTCAATTATCGTCTGCGCAATCTTTGCGTGTGTGTTGAGGAAAGCTACCATCTATAGAACTTTTACTTTTTATGTGAACATCGTTGTACATATTTTTACAACAGTTCTATGTAGTCTTCTTGTCATTTGTGATGAGGTACTGGGATTTTTATGTAAATTCTAATCCTTTAAAATTATATCTAAATTCTCACTCAGCATAAACATTAAGTTTTGAAATTCGTGAAGATTTAACGATATCAAATTTTTGTCGCTAAGTAAATTGACTTTTAGATGCAAACACATAAGAGTGAATTCTTGTAACTTTGCAACATTTTCCGGAAGAACAATCTTCCGATCAATCTTTGTAAAGTGACGAAGACTAAAATACGTTTCTAACATTAAGACGATGAAACTTTTCCACAACTGAATACTGACGACACTTTCAGTTGAATTGCTCCAATCCTATAAAACTTTTGCTGTCTTTCACGGGAATCTTCTTCGTAAACAAACTGCGTTTAAGGGCCGTCTACGGGTAAAATCTATTTTAAATATCTTTCGTAACTCACAATTTTTCTAAATGAGAAAGATTCTTGTTTTGAAATATAAACGTATAAGTTACGAGAGTAAATTTTTTTGTTGCGATGTTCATTGTTTAAAGTCGTAAAGAAAAAAAGTCTATTTTGTAGAAATTATCATTTGAAGATCATTAGAAGAAAAACTGTTTGACTATGACCTTTGAGTGAAAAAGGTTTTCGAATTTACATTATCACTCAAATTCATTAACGGGTCAATTACGAAATGATTTGAAATGCTACACTTGAATGGAATAAAATTATACATTCTGTTCAAGAACATAACAGTAATGAAATAAATTTTGAATTCTTCGTAATGCAATCTCAATTAAGAAGCGCGGATAATATTAAAGAGAGATTCGACAGACTAGAGCCTCGGTGTTGGATGAATGACTAACAGAATTTAGACTTTTATTTATAACTTTAAATATTTAATGAAAACATGATAAAGCATTTAGGACGGTGCAAACAATTTGATAATTTTAAGAATAAAAAGGAGGGATAAAGATAAAAATAGTCTGTCGCGTTCCATCAGTTTTCAATAACCTCTTGAGCTCACCTTTTGTGTCACTCGCTAACTGCTTTCTTCTTACGTGATGGGTTTTTTCCTCTTCACTCCTGTGCGGTGCTCATACAGGCGAGATAAAAACTATATATATATATATATATGTGTGTGTGTGTGTGTGTGTATATGTGTGTGTGTGTGTATATGTGTGTGTGTGTGATAAAACAATTAAATTATTATTAAAACACATAAAAAATAAGAGAATACATAAAATCCAAAATCAACAAAACATTTATAAAACCATACAAAATAAATGAATGAAATGTGAAATCTGATTTGAAACAAAATGAATAATTTTAATTTCCAACAAAACAAAGCAGTCTTTCTAATTTTATTCCATTTATAGTTAATTAAGATAAGTAGATTAGAAAAAGCTTCTGTGATATATGATTAAAATATTTCTTCTAAAATACGAAAATATTCCAAATTAAGTATAATTCGTTTTGATAACTTGCACATTGGATTATTTCGTGTTGGGTGGCTCTCAAGGTTTTCCTAATACAGTTAGTTAATAATTTGGCGTTAAGGCGGCCGTAACATAGCGCGTCAAAAGATCCGTGGATGTATACTTGTTTTATTTGTAACCTCATTCCTTTCTGTGTAATGTGTATGTTATTCTGTGAGAGAGTAAATATATCGCACCATTTTCTATTATACTTTTTGATTTATTTGGACATTTTAGAGATGGATAAAAATAAACGAAATATTTCTTTAAGCAAACTTTTTTTGTGTTTATGTATTTGTTTTCATCGAAAGAAATTACTTTTTAAGAATTGTCAGATTAGACCACTGTTTCTATGACTGCAACATTGAAACGTTTTATATTCTCAAAAAGGTATATAGATAATGCCATTAATTTTATTGAAATTAATTTTAACTTGAAAACGTTTTGCAAACTAATTAATATTCCAGATGAGATTTTTATTATTTATTTTACTTCCAAAGGTATAGAAAAGACTGCCATCTCTTTAAAATTGCCCATTTTGATGGAATTCAGAAATCAAACTTAAAATCGGTTAAACATCATCTTAAAAGACATCTTTCTAATTTTGATTTCACTTAAGAGCATTTGGAAACGGTAACTATTTAAAAAGGAATGAATCTCAGCAGTTGCCCTCTTCGTCCACTAGGTGGTGAGTTTGATAAATTCAATGTTTTATTTGTTCAAGTCATTTCTCAATAAGGAGGCTGATAATGTACATGAGTGTTAGAGAACAACTTTTATCTTATACAGATGGCAAAAAACAAGAAAGTTTGTGCAACTTATATGGAAAAAAATGTTAGGCAGATTATGTAAATATGTAACAAAATCCAATTTGAGAAAGATAATTTAATGATAAGTCAAGTGGTTTTATTAAGTAAAACTTTTTGCCCTCGCGAATACGTAGAATTACTGAAGTGTATTTCAGAACAAATGGAAGAGCTAGTGTTTTAAAATTACACGCAAAATCAGTTAAATTTAACTCTTTATTTTGTGACTGAACTTGTCATGGAAAATTATTATAGTAACAAATTTATATGGATACAGATAGTCACATTTTTAAATTGATATAAAAACGCAGGATAGATTACTACATTTTTGTAAATTTATTATAAGATATTTTTCAGGCATACATAAACGCAATAAAAAAGTTTCAAATATCTTTTTCAAAAAATAATGTAAATTGGGACATAAAGAATTAATGAGCTATTACTTAAATAGATTTTCTGCCCATCGAAACTTAATAAATTTGTTTTTTTTTCTAAAAATAATTTTATATTATCTTCATGTAATCAACTCATGTTATTTAGTAGATCTCCCATATTATATTTAAATATTATTTCTTTTATAATCTTTAATTTTTGAATCTTTCCATTTTTTTTATATTTGTGGATGTCAAGTTCTTGCATGATAACATGGCAACGCCGGGTGATATGTTAGTACCTGTTTGCCTAAACACTGTGGTTTGTACGCCTATGCAGTAAACAGTAGACATATGCTGTAACATAGTAATAACGTAGATAATAATTCTAAAAACAGAACGCACAATGTACAGGGTACTATTATAGTTTGATGCATTATAGGTGTATAAAATATAAATGTGTGGAGGAGAAAATAAAAAGTAAATACATAATAGAGCTGGTACATCGTTAATTAAATTTAACACACAAAGAATTAGCAGCTATTTTTTTAATTATTCAAAAATCAAATATGTGACAGAAATGGCTTTTATAAATCAAAATGCAAATCATTCCTTCTAATTACAGCTCCCGATTGTCAGCGAAATATTCTAATTTTTTCTTAGCTGCCATTTCCTTTGAACAATTTTCCTGTAGGCGTTTTCAAAGATGCCAACAGACGCCCACCCCGAGACGCCCAGCCAGCAACCCATCAGACCACCGATGTAGCTGAAGAGCTCCTCCGTCTGAAAGGACGTATATAGGAATGAACATGAGTTTCAAATACATGAGGACATTAATTCGAGATAAATGCAAATTTTTTATATGTGTAATTTGTGTAACATCACAAATTTGAGCTACAACTGCAAATTGAAATATGATATGACATTAATTTTTTCATATGTTATCTCTTAAAATCTTAAGAAATAATTCTACGAAAATTAATTTTGTTATATCATAAAGTAACTTTTTATAGGTAAAATGTTTAACTTTAATTAAAGAATCATCTAAAAAACTTCTCAATAGTTTAATTAAACCTGAAACATGTTTTTAGAGTGATCATCAAATATTTTGAAAATATAATTCCGTTGAATGAATTGGTTTTCTTTATTTTCAAAAGACATTAATTCATTCAGAGAGTTACGGTAGCTGTAATACATTACTAACCAATACAATTGCAACAACATAAAACAAAGCAAATACAAAAATGGTATTTATTGTACGTTAACAGTATGGCCTGAAGACAACATGATTAAATTTCCGAGGACTTTGGGGTTTATTAGGGTGCGAATTTATTAGAAACTGCTGCCACACCTTCCACATTAAAACGGCTCTTACCCGGTTAAGCATGCAATAGGTTAACAGAAAAGGTCAATTAATTCCATGCTGCTTCTAGTCTATATTACGCTTCATGAACCGTATTGGCTGAAGAGGGTTGGCGGGTGATTCTCTCAGCAACCCATACCATACGTTTTTAATGGGTGGCAAATCTGCAGACCGAGTAGGACAGCACAACAATAAAATGCCATGTGTATTGAGGAGGGCCAGAACAAATGTAATGTGTGATTTTGCATTATCTTCTTAGAACTTGTTATTTCGCAGACTTTGAAGATAGGGCACAACTACTAGATATCAGGTGTCAGAAATTAATATATCAAATCTGCATTCATACTACCATCGATCCGTATCAGAGATTGGTGTGTCGTGTAACATATAGCTGCCCAAACCATCACATCAAGTGTAGGACCCCTTAGCCAATATCGAATGCAAGCAGTCGTCGAGCGTTCACCGCGGATCCTCCAGACACATGTATGGTCATTAGAATATTACACGCAAAACCTTGACTCGTCTGTAAAGACAATATGTAAAATTCCTGTATCCAGCTTTGTTGTTCATGGCACCAGAGCCGCTATCTAACTCGATGCTACATTGTTGAGGGAAGCCGAAATAATGGTAGCCATGCGGACAATCTACGCTGCAGCAAACGTCATCGTATGAGCGGATACTGTGCAGGATGCAACCATGCCCAATTCGTAACTAATGAACTGCGATGTAGTTGTACGGCTTTGCAGGGCCATCCTTACTTTATGTCTGTCCTCTCAGGTGTTAATTATGGAAAGGCGTAGCAATTCTGTATGTCGTTCAGTATGACCCTCAGCAACCCATTGATCTCAAATTTGTATGACAGTGTTTAGATTTCATCCTGTGCGACGGGAAATATCACAGAATCATAATCCGCACACTCGATAGACAACTATTTAGTCTCTATAGAATTTCGACACTTGTTGGTAAGCATTTCATATTATTCGATGCATAACAAGATATTCTAAGCAAACTTCGATCTTAAAAAGCGTTTTTCGAATTTAAAATAGATTCCCCAACTTTTCTTTTATACAGTGCTTCAGGTGTCGTTTCCCCTTCCTTCATCGTCAAATTGCGCTGTAACACTACTCATTTGTGTATTAGAACCTCTTCTTCCTTTCTTGTGATTTTGATGCTCGTGAGATCATTCTTCCCTAATGTTGCAACTTTAATTGGCAACTATGTATTTTTATTCATTTCCCTTCCATCACATAGTACTTGTTAGTATAACTTCAAAAACTAAATTTAAAGTTGTTTTAAATGCTGCAGAAAGAGCAGAAAATATTTCTTACCATTGTACACTAATTTTACAAAGATTCTTCTTTAAATAAATTTTCCTTTAAAAACGATTTATTAATAAATTTTTATCTCAACATTTTGATATACAGCTTAACAAAGATCTTCGGAAAGTATAGATATTCGTTTTTATTTGTTGCGGAGATCAGGTAAAGAACGTCCCGAAAGTAAAACTCCATAATTAAAATAAAAAATAATTTCTTTATAAATGGAATTTTCCGCACAATTCATGTGATTTAGATTCACATAATGAAGAATACATTACTATTAGCTCTGAAAGTAACTACTCTGACCAAATTTTACTTCTTTTTAATGAAGATAAATTTAAAAAGAAATTCCACGATAACTAAAACATTTCTTTTTAATCATTGTCGCTTAAATAAGAAATTAGAGAAATTAATGATTGAGAATACATTGAGCAATTCAAAATAACTCATGCCTCGTATTTTCTAAATGTCTAGTGAAAAAATACATGTATCATATTTTAGAGACATTTTTTAAAGTTAAACTTACACCATACAAGCGATTGTGTTTCAGCACATTCACTTCTGTGTTCTGCATGTACATTGTAATTAGGGCATTATTTCTACAGCAACAAAAAAAAAAGAATATTTCGTTAGAATTGCACTTTCTCTTATATTCATATAATGTTAGAGTAGAAGAAATGTCAATAAACTCTCGATTTTCTCTAAACGGTCAATGAAAACTTATGTTAATTCTCATATTGAAAAACAGGAAAATGTAATTGAAGACGAAAGTATAATAGTTAATTTAGTAATTTTCAAAACTTATATTTAGATTAACAAAGCACCAAAAAAAATAACAAAACTTCTCTATTTCAACATCTAAAAGTATTATAAAAACATAAAAACATCCACTTCAATTTTTAAACATTTTACACTAATCCTAAAAACATATAACTGCCTGTGTGTTTCTTATAAATAAACTTTTAAAAAAATTCAGTTCTCCAAAAGCTACTTCTATTGAAATTGTAACCAAATACCGTGCTTGTCACATCTGTATCTTCATTTATATCAGATTTCCTTAAATGTTATTTGATAGATATTGTCTTAAAGAAGAAGGTAGGTTCTTAAAGATATCTTAACCATATTATTCATTTAATTTAATTGCTATATGATTATTAAAGTAAATATATTATCCAACCATGTCGAAGAAACAGCGCGGGAGGCAACGCGGTTCACGCATAAAATGTTAGCAAAGAAAAAGAGCGTATGAGAGTGGTAAAGAGTTAAAGGTGGCTGTTAAACACGAGAAGAGTGAAGAACTCTCATAATTTTTGTATTCGTCATTTAAAAGGTGCACATGATATTAACAT
>BMAW01099312.1:102471-153845 GCA_019974015.1 Nephila pilipes | reverse complement strand
AAACAACATCTTATGAGAGCATAAAACTCCAGAGAGGGAAATCTCTGTAATTTATCGCAGGTAAAGTATTCCCTAAAAAATTGCGATAATAGTATTATGGAATAAAAGTTGATTAGAAATATTAACTATGTTACTTTCCAATGACTGAATTTAACTGAAGTTTAATGACCCAGATCTAATTAGGGGCTAAATATAGGCAAAAAGTTATGAATAAAAGTTAAGGTGATAAAGTTATTAGCTAAGAAAGTAGAATATGAATGTGAAAAGAAAATTGAAAGTTTAAGTTGGTTTGAACTATAAGTAGTAAAAAAGTATATATGATGTTCTGTGTGTTATAAACAGATTATAGAACTAAATTTATTTTACATTCTAATATTTAACTCATGGAAATAGTTCATTGTGGGGTAAGTCATTCCACAAAATCCTGAAATTCCTTTTTGAACGAAGGATTTTCTCCCAATTAAGGAAGTGTATATCAGTTAATAACATAGGGTAAATAAAATGTAGATAAAAGTTGTTTGGTATATTTAAGTAATAAAATATATAATACAGGAAGATCTTTGACTTAATACTTAGTTACAAGCTTCTAGTTATTGGATACAAAAGAAATGAAATAAATTAAAACCTTCAAAAGACTCATAGCTGCAAAAATATATCTAAAAATTTGAAATATGGAACTGTATAAGACTCCTTTTCCTTACAAATAGCTTGGATAAGAACCTTTTCTCCGAGAAGAATTGGTCTACGTCTTAAGAACCTTCTTCCGACATTTAGTTGATCAAACAATGGAAGCTCTCTCCATTTTCAACAGACTACAGGGATCATTTCATAATAAATATTACTCATCAGGAAGTCACTAAGGGAAAAAAACTCATTACAAATGTGACAATTTGAATGACGGCTTGAGATCGCTAGTAAGTAACAAAAGTTGGGGTTCAATTTTGTATAACAGTCACGTGCAATAACGAAAGAGAGAGACAAATATTTATGTCTCCAATAGTTTATCTGCCTCTTGTATAGGATAGTGTCTTCCATTTTTTCCCTCCTAAGTTTTATATAAAAATGTATTTAAATAAGAAAATTATTGATGAAAAGCACATGTTGAAAGGAAATAGGTATTTTTCTTATTTTTCATAATTTGAAATTCAGTATGAAACAATAACTTTTGAGGTTTGTAAACAAGTTCTTAAAATTTATTCAAATTATTGAGGTCGCAAACTAACGTACATATTTTATAATGGAATTAAAATAAGAAATAAGTATCGTGTTTAACATTTCCTTATAAATCATTGTACGTGGAGTTTTATAACTTACAATTTAAAATTTATAAGCTTAAATTATTGTTTTTCTTAGGGTTTCTTGCCTTGTATATTGTAAAGGCTGTGAATGATTCTAATAAAAATGGATATGGATGTACACACCAAAATGCAAAATAGATTCCATATGAGGTAACTCTTCATCTCGACTTGTATTAAAAGAATAGACATTTCTTCAGGCTACAATGAACTCTTGCTAAAGAGAGAAAAACAGTGTCGCTAGCAGATGTTTAATACAATATCATTTTTTCTAACAGTTTACACAAATGAAGTGTTTAATTTGGTCATCTTTAAAAATACGTAAATTGACAGTGGAAAGATATTTGGCTCTTTAGGAAACATGTAAAGTGGTGATCAGTTTTGTGCTGCTGTATATATTCTCTCTATAAAGATTTCTATGCAGTTCACTGGTGGCATTTATTTCAAAATCTGTAAAGCAATACACTGAATTCAAGGACATAGATGATAAGCGACACTTTCTCCATATCCAATACATTACTTGAACAATGCTATGTTAAGAAAGAGTGTTGCTTGAGAGCCCATAGAAATTTTATTAAATATAATAATCTTAAGCGCATATTGAATACTAATTCAACAGAAAGAATGATATGCGACTAGTATATACAACTATGCCAATGAATATTTCTTTTTTTATTTTAGACATAGATGATTCTGTTTTGAAAACCGAACCTCCATTCTTTGTAAAGATATTCATATAACAGAAAACACTATATTTTTTATCATAACATTCAGCCAATGCTTAGCTTTTGAATTGTTTTTTACCTTTTTTGCTAAGTTGCATGGAGACACATAACCCAAGGATAAACGTTTTTATGGGCTAAATGGATAAAGTATCCATATTTTTTTAATCAAAGACCAAATAAATATGGAGAAAGGATATACTTCTTTACAAAAGAATTAATATTAAAAGTGTGTCATCATAAAAAATATAAGCAAAGGACAGGGGAAACACTGTCGTTTACATAAAGCATTTATAAATTTAAATAATTATGGTATGCTAATACCGGTTGGTTATAATTATAGTTACACTATTCAAAGGCCTTTGGAATCAGTTCTGTTTGTTGGATTTCGAATAAACTTGGAATATACGCTGTATGGTCTATGGGGAAAAGGTTTCTGCTATAAAAAAATTGGTGCAAATTTGACCACTATGTGACTTTTATCGAATATTCCTTATGCAAAACCGTAAACCTTCTATATAAACTTGCAGTCATGGACAGAAAATCATTCAGTGTGTATTTGTTATCATTAATCATACCCTTACAAAAAAAAGATCGAGCCTTATTGGTAAAATTGTTTTATCAGAACGGCAGCAAACAATTAGTCGATAGACCTCATAGAGATCTGGAGTGGAGGGGGAGATGAACGAGGATGCGGACCTTACTGATATTTGCAATCCTCATCTAAACTGAACAACTTTACTACGAATATAATAGCTCATAAGAAACTAATGTATGATATCACTGGATCAAAAGAAACTAAATTATGATACCAGTGGCTGAAAAGCATCTAAATTATCTGAGGTCTATTGATTAATAAACTGAATTATTCATTAACATAATTTACTTCAAAAACTGAATTTTTCTAATATAAAACCGTATTGCATACATCCATGTATCTGATTTTTGATCTTAAAAGAAGTCCATATTTCAAATTTCTCAAAAGTTTGCAGTATACTGTAAGTATGAGAGTTTGTAAATTAAATAGTTAGGTAAAACAAACAATTTACAGCCTTTGTCCATCTCACCTTCTGTGAGTGATTTCACTTCATTGGTTAATATACGTTTATTGGTCCACCAATAAATCACGGACACTCATTGCAACAAATTACACGTTCACTGAGAGAGGGCAAAATTCGTATATCTTTATAAAAACAAATAACATTTTTTTAATTTATAATTAATTCATTTTTGTTTTTAAATAAACGGAAAACATGCATTTAGGAAGAAAAATTCTTTATTTATTGAAATTTCATCTATTAAATAACCAACACTTTCCACTGCACATGGGCATATATTGCTTTTAGAATAATAGCTTTGAATCCCAAAACTCTGAGACTTATAATAAAAATAAGTTTCAAATTAAGGAGAACATATTAACAGTAATTTACATACCCAGAAGTAGGAAGAAATTGCATGATGTAACTAAGGTTAAGCCTTCTTTATGCATTATAAAACATTCCACATATTCCAATTTCAATATGTAATAATTAATGCCGTGTTTCACTACAGAATGTGGTAACGCATTACGAAACATTTTTGCTTTCCTATAACGTGTAAGAATATCGTTAAATTCAAAACTACAGAATGTGTTTCCAGTTTTCCTTGCTTGTTATTTTTGCATTATATAGTTAATAAAATAGGTGTGTTTTATCTACAAGAAGGAAATCAGGTAAATTTGAAAGAAATTGATTGATAAAAATAATAATGATTCAAAATATAACAGTACTCATTCTGCAGATTAAAACATGTATCACCTGAAAGTTCAAATACATGGATGCATACAAATTATAATTCTAAATTAATAATAATATGCTTAATCTACACACTGTTTTATACAGAATCAATTTATCTATATGAATTTAGTTAACCTACATTCAATGAAATAAATATCTGCAAATTGAACTGACATTTTTTTGCCTATTTTTATAAAAATTTGAATTGAAAAAATTGCCGTTAGCCTACTTACTATAGCTCTGGGTTAAATATTTTGTAGTTTATAAAACAAAGGCAAACAAACTCATTGACTGTATAAAGACCCAGTAGCACATTTATATGCGTCTGCATTTTAAAATTGTAAAATGTAATCTCAGAGGGGGAAGTAACAAATGGTGAAATACGCATTTTAAATACAGTGTTTTCAATCAGCTTGGGGGTGAATTGCTGCTTAGACTTCACGTTCTCAATCGAAATAAGAAAATAAATATATTTCTTAGTAGAGAGATATATGAATATATTTTCTTATTTTTGAATATATTAAGAAATATAGTTACTATTTCTGATATTTTAATAAAAAGGCAGGTAAAATTTTATATTTAAACCTTTACAACTAAAGTTAGAATCAGAAGTAAAATAACAATAACAAGAGAAATGTAGCCTGAGGCGGTTGAACAGAATTAATAAAATCATATGTTGGATTACAAATTATTATTGTTTAAGTCAAAGAAGTGATACAACAAAATACTAGTATGCTCTTCACTTAATAGTATTTAATTTATAACACTGGTAAAAACGAGTTTTTTTAAACATTGGTTTCTTTCAAACTTTCATTTTCATAAACATTCGCCTGTCTTGAAGATGACTGTTACGAGCATGAGTGGATGCTTCGCTGCAACACTTCTCCTATAAAGGAAAAGATGGATTCACAGAGATGTAACTAGTTAAAAAAATATTTTAAGCAGCGACCCCATCACTTTGGCGACCATTTTGAAGCTTGGCTAGAAACTTCACGTAGCAATTAATTATTTAAATAATTACTTTTAATCAATTAATTTTCATTAATAATAATTAAATTATACCTTTGTGGTCCAAAACAATCGTGTATAGAAAATTTTAGTTCAATTGAGGTTTTTAAAATGTGAGAAAAGAACTTTTAAATTTTTGACCCAGACATAATTATAATGGGAGTAGAATAAAATTCAGAATTTCTTCTACTTACTTTTTAAATGATAACTTAGTGCAATATTCATATCAGTGAAGCAGTTTTCTTTTATTATTGAAAAAAATATAACTTAATTTTTCACATATAATTAAAAGAATATCATAACCAGTTTCTAACTATTCAAGAAATAGCAGTAAAAATAATTTTCGAAAAGAAATAACAATTTCAACAAGAAATCAAATCGGCTATTAAAGCTATCGACAAGTTACGACTTGCGACTACGAACAGGTATTGTGCACAAGAGTATGTTAGCAAGATAAAGTTGGACAGTTAAATTTAGTCTTTAAATATTTTGATCTATGTTTTGTTCGAATCATTCTCCTTTAGTTCTTATATTTACTTTAAAAATATATATACGAATATGAAATATTCACTAAATTTTTTTTTCTTTTATATTTTTTAGCAAATTGATGTGTACAAGATTTTAACTTATTTTGATTTTTAACTTTCTGTTCAAAAAAAGAATTATATAAATAAGAAAAAAAAAAGGATAATATAAATGCATTTTCTTTTACAAGAAAATTTCAAAATTTCAAACCGTGACCATCATTAGAAACCTGACTTTAAAAATTGAATCTCTGGAAAAGGTATATATTTTTTAGTTTTACCATTGAACGTTTGAAAAATATTTAATTGTCTTATATGTTTTCTAAATGACTGTATTCTTAATTCAATTAATGTAAGCCATAAGTAATTATTTTGTTTATTGCAATGAGATTCGAAATTATGAGGTCTTTCCCCCAAAGCCCCTGTGTTGCTTTTAGTGCGACGTCAATAAAACCAAACAAAACAAAACAAAATTTCATTGTAATATTATACCTTAAAAATAATGCGTTTTTTATACAAAACAGTATGTTTCCTTTTCATAATTAATGTTACAAATATAATTATATTATTACGTTATAGGCTTTAGAGCTATGGTACTATTTTTATTATGTTAAAGAAATATGTGTCATTCCATATCGATTTGGCAACTCACTGCCAACAGTAAAATTAACAGTTTTAAATAAAAATAAATCATATTGATCTTAATAAACATAATACAAAGCTAAATTCCAGAGGAATAAGATTGTAAATTCAAAAATGGAGATTAGAGGCATTGTAACGCCTTCAATATTCTAAGATTAGAATATATATATATAACCCTGACGGATCCAAATTGGAGGATGCCGACCTTTTCCGGTGAATGTCAACACGTACCAAATAAATAGGAGAAGGACCAAAATATTTGGTTATATACCCAGAACATCATCGGTATAATTCTACAAGTGCAGATATGCTTTGATGGATGCCGAAATGAGAAGTTGAAAAGCTGTTGTCAACATTGAAGTGATATTCTGGCATTAAATGCTTTTGAGATGCTACGGTAGTGGTCACGATGCACCTATATGTTATAATCTGAGCACTATTGCTTGTCATTCTTATGCAAGATTTTCTGGGGCATGCAAAGTTTTCATATTTCATTTATTGAATATCCTAATTTATGTGGAATAGACGCCTTGGAGAGCCATGGTTTATTTTCTTTAAAAAAAAAATTTTCGTGTATTAATTACAAGTAAACAAGGTGACAAATTGTTTTTATTTTTATGAAGAATGATACTCTAAAAATTTTGAAGTGGTTTCCATTAAAATAAAGTGAAACACACTTTTGGATTACAGATGACTAAACAGCTTTGACGTCTTCAAAATTAATGATGAAGAGTACTTAACTGTACCATTAGAACAGAAATATAAATTACTGTTTTAACAATGATGAATCATTAAGAATACATCAGAAAGTGTCACTAGAATAAGATGTGAAGGGAGAGCATGTATTTATAATTAATTGCAAGTTAGTTACAAAATATTACATATGAAGCTAGAATTTTGTATTTAAATTTATATAAATACATGGTCAAATAAAACAGTGAATTCAAAAGACGTAGAATGCAATGATCAGGTCAGAATTTAACCGAAGATGTTAAGTCATATGGTTTTCGCTATGTGGGAAGATGTTAATTTAAATCACAAAAACTTAGTGAAAGTCAAACTCCAAACTCAGTGGAAACAATCAATCAAGATATACAGACTGGTAAATACTACAGATGTTAACTGTATGGATGAATAATAATGATACATGTAAATGGTCAAATGATTTGCCCTTTGTTCAAATTACCATGAGCACTAAATTCCACGAAGTAATACGCCAATTAATTATGATACCATGTTCGGTATTAAATGAAAAAGTGACAAATCATTACCATCTTTGTCCACCATACTGATCATCAATTTGGAAACAGAACAACATCTCGAAGAAATTGTTAATAATTGTGAAGAAAAGTTAAGCAGAGATCATACCAAAATCCATATCCAAAAAAAATATTGTAAAGGAGCAGCCACTTATACGATTCCATATGAAGCGTTGATTGAATAACTCGAGTTTATTTTTATAAAAATAGTGACCTCTAAAACAAATTCTTCAACTGCAAGCAGGGAAAATGTCAAGAACTCGAACAAGAAAATTTCCTCTAGCTCAAATTCCTGATACCGTGTAAATTCGATTCCTGATTTCCAGTGTAGTCTTACAATGTTGAAAATGAGTTGACAATTGCTGTTTGAATGCAATTATATATTTATAGATTACTATTTTTTATAAATTAGTGAAAAGAAATTTTAACCGGTAATGGTAACACATGATAGCGATGTCTGGGGCAAAGAATGTCGGAACATACACACATGGGAAAGAATCACCTCTTTACAATAGCAATCTCCGGGGATAGATACTAATTCGAAAATTTAACTCTCAGTCCGACCTTTGAGCAGAATTATTTATCAGACTGCCACTCCAGGTCAACGTAACGGTCTATTTCCATTATGTTACTTGGATGAAACCGTGTCCCGAACTCTCTCCAAATGAACTAGCGTTTAGATGAAACTGAAACGACTCTCATCAGTAAAGGGGACATGAATCCATATGATGAGATGACCAGTTTTTGTGATCTTTATACGACTCTAAATGGTGCCACCGATGACCAACTTTCAAAGGGACTAATATGCCACCTTTGTGAAGGTGTCTACTCAAAGTAAATCTCGACACTTGTCGCCCTGTTGCTGAACACAGTTGCTGATTAATGGCGCTTGCTGAGTGGTATCGGACTCTTTTCGCTGGTAGGATGATATATAGGTCATCCACTGCAGTTGTTTTTCTAGGGTGACCACAAAAGACCTTTCGAAGGCTTTCCAAGAATGCGAAGCAACACTTTTGTTGATTCCGAACTCTTCAGCTGCAGTGGTCAAAATATGCCTCTCCTCCAGGTTTCTGATCATTCCTGCATGTGTGAATTCATCCAGGTGATATTTTTCTAGCCATATTTCATGAAATAACACACTTCCACTTGCAGTGAATGTCTTTAATTGCACCTCTGTTTTTTCTTTTATTATGACCATAAGCTGCGCGCTTTAACCACACGCATTATGCGTACACACACACATCAGTATGACACTTTGTTCCTGATATTTGCAAACACAACACCTTTCTTTTGAATTGTGTTCATTTTGCTGATCTGAATAACTACATTTCTACAATTTCATGTCTGTCTGCTTAATATATATATATATATATATATAATTATTTAAATGCGTATTGTTTCATACATTCCTAAATTTCTATGTTCATTTGAAATAAAAGTACGTAATTTTCCTTTCGACAAATAATGCAAATAAGATGAACAAATTCAAAATAACTTCTGTTGCTGTTTATATAAGAGCAAAGAAAATATCTTTAATCAAAAATCTTTACAGAATAATATAGTGAATAATTTCCATACTGACAACCACTGTTCTCATATAATCGCTTTAATCTGGCTTTTTTTTTAATTTATCGATACCTTACTCGTGAATTTTTTTTTTCTTTTCTTAAAAGATATTTTAGTTTTAATTAAATGGTGAGGCATTTATTCGTCAGTTGACCACAAGCAATCCTATTTTTTTTCCTTTTTCCCACTGTACTTATCTCTCGTAAAAGTCACACATGTTTTGGCAGAGTAGTTTCGATCGCTTCGAATCCTTTTGTCGAAATCAATACTTTTATCTGTTGCTATTTTTCTATTTCTTTTTTTATCTACATACCCAATACTTTCCTTTATCCCTTCATATTGAAACCAGGTGTGGATGACTTAATGCTTAGCCATAAGCTCTTTCGAATAAACGTACTTCTGGAAAACGATTGATAAAAGTATTAAGAATAAAATGTATCACAGTAGGAAGTACATAATAGAGGCATTTGTTCAGATATGAAACTAAATAGTTATAAATTAACTGAGATACTAAAATGCATCATATTTTACATTTTATTCATTTTTTATTAAAAAATATAGCCACCCAGGGATTATACAAATGTATTATTTATGTAAAATTGATAGATAGAATATTCGGAAATTGAATTTTAAAATTAAAAACAAACGCTCTAAACCACAGAGAGAAATATCTGTATTTACGTTTTTTTCAAGACTTGTCTTTAAATCTATTGAAACATTTTCTGGAAAAATCGCTTTATATTTAGAGTCAATACTTTTCACATTTTAAAATGAAATTATTTCCAATGTAATGTACATAACTATTTTTCTAGTAAACACTTACAAATTTCATGTATGTCACAACATTTCTACATAAATTATTGGAAACTTTAACCATACAATTTCAACATTTTGCAAGTTCTTCAAGTTAAACTTTTAATAAATTATAATGATATTCATTTCAGATAACTAAATGTAATTATAATTGTATTAAGTGTTCACAAATTTTAATTGTATAAATCGTGTAGAAATTATGTTAGATATTTCTAAATGTAAATATACGACTTACAAACGTAAATGCAGTTAGTGATTAATATTTGCTGATGCAAATTTATTTCTTTATTTATAAATGTGACTTTCTTTGCATATACACTCTAAAATAATAATAAGAAAAACGACGTACCAAGAAGGAGTTGCACAATTGTTATGAAATTTCGTATGCAAAGACATTTGGACTGAATCTGAAAACGATAAACATTTGGTTCCAATGAATGAACAACAGGAGCTACAGCGCATCGGAATTGCTCACTCAGCAGGTGTATATAAGAAGAGATTTTAATTTGATGGTCAAATTTTCTGTTGCATTGCGATTTAGAATACCTATCAATGACTGAAAGAAATGCTTCTCTGCAGGATTCGAGCTCATTATGAGCAGCTGTGAGAGTTTGAAATAGGTCGTATCATTTGCTTGAAAGAATCTTGGAAAGTCGGAGAATCGGTCGTCATATGTTTCTAAGAGATTCGACGATTAGAAAATGCTAGTAAGAATGATTGGGTAATGGCAGATTTCAGCGTCATGATGGTAAAGGTTGACCTAGGGCCACAGCAGATCGGGAGGAGAGAGTGATTGTCAGATCAGCAGTACCTAATTCATCGTTATCAACCATCAGACGGGCGATCTGCATGAGATTCCACCATGACCATTCACAGGCGGCTGATAAAGCGAAATCTACTCTGGTACCGACCGCTACGCTACCTGGCAATCACACTTGCACACTATCGAACCAGATTATAGTGGTGCTTGGCTCGATCAGATTGAATGACGCTGACTGGGGACGTATAGTATTTAGGACGCTTCTAACTGTGTCCTGACGATTTTCGAAGACGTGTCTGGAGGGGCCCAGGGCAGCGGGCCGATCCCGCTCTAACTATTGCACGCCACACAGAATTAGGGACTGAGGTGCCATTTCCCTTGATACATGGACCTCTTTGGTCGTCATTAGAATCATATTTACAGCACAGGGGGACGTCGACGATATTATGAGACCTGTTTTGCTACCCTTCCTTCTGCAGTACCCCTGTCTTTATTTTTCACTAAGATCATGCCAGACCACACACGGCACGTGTTGCTATGACCTACATTACAGCTTGTTAAACAATTCCTTGACCAGCCAGATCGTAAGATCTCTCGGCAATCGATCATGTCTGGGATATGATGGGAAGGTGACTGCTTCTACCAGGGAAAATTGATGAACTAGCCCGATAATTGGACCAAATTTGACAAGAAATATCGCAGGAGACTATCAGGGAGCTTTATGACTCTATGCCATTTCGTGTAGAAGTTTGCTTCTAAGCTAAGTGGGTCCACACCTTATTGAGCTCGTTACTTTGTGACTATGTAACTCCGAAATAAATCATTCAATTTTTGTGAAATGTTAATCATTTTCTAATTTGCACATAATTTTCCTATCCGCAATTTTTTTTCTTCATCGGAGAACTCCTTCTTGGTGTGTCTTTTCTCTTATAGAATGTATAAATAAGTATACAAATATCTCATTGTTAAAATACGACTTCTTTGCATTTAATTTAAAAAAAAGTAATGACTATTTAAAACTGGCGTAAATTAAAGATATATTTCCCTTCCCGAAAGCGTATCAATTAACATAAATAATTAGTGAAATGTGAGGTGTTAAGAGAAAAGTAAATGAAATGACAGAAGCAGTTAGTTAGTGTGATTCATTTATGTAACAGTTTTATTAAGTACTTGGGTGTTGATAGAAATGTTTGATAAAACGCAGCAATTTATGATTGCTAAAAATATAATTCCTTTCACATTTATCAAGGGCGAAAGGAAAATTATTTGAAAATCTTAGAATTTTTGTTTATTAAGAAATATCGTTGTTTAAATATTTACTCTTTCATACGGTATTGGTATAAAGCTGACTCGTTGACGGATATTGATATCATTGATATAAAATATTAAAACTATTAAATTAATTTCATAGAACTAATTATGCATTTGGGGGTTTTACTACGAAAATTGACACATTTGTTCATTATTACTTATCTAATGTACTTCGATATTTTTAATAGAATCATTGCATTCTAACATTCATTATTATTACACTCAATATTTTATACAAAAAACATATCCAGTGATTGTATGCTTCTTTAGTACTTTTGTAATCTAAGCAAACATTTTATGCAATTGTATAAACAAGGAAGGACGTCAAATCATTTGAATGACAATAATATATGTTCTTAAACTAGTATATTTAAACGCATTATACAAATATAAGGCAATTCATTTTTTTTTGTCTCCTCAAATATATGAATTATGTTTCTATTAAATTATTTCAATAAAACAAGAAGGACCGAAGACCATTGGCTTCGAACATTTTATTAAAACAGTTACTATATAAGTAATGCTTACAAGAAATTAAATTTTGTATTTTTGTTATGCCTAACTATACAATTCAGCATTAAAATTATAATTACAAATTAAAATATTTTAGGTAGTCATACTAGAATTACTTAAAATCGCATGAATAATTTAATATCACTGATAAGCATTAAACGAAAGATTCCAAATTCTACTGCAAAAATGCACTAAAATTGTTTACTGTATTAATCTTTAATTAAAAATTTAAGATATGAAAATTATAAATTTATTATTTTTTTTTTATAAAAACTAAATTAGAATACATGTATTCTGTATCTTCAAATTTCTTCCTAAATTTATTTAAATTTTTTCAGGTCTTAAAAAAAGATTTTCTTTTCAATAGTGATTGCTAAAAAACTTGTCTTAGTAATTTTTTTTAAAATTTTATTTTTATTTTGAAGGAATATTATACTTTTTATAGCATTTATATTCTTTTTGTTTTTCATTCAGTTGTAACATTAGTTGGTAGTGGTCGTTACCATCATATTTACAATTTTTCGACTTTAGAGCAGGAATTCATTATTCTTTCCTTTCATAATATTTACATGTTTTTATGTTTATAGTAAGTTTTCTTAGTTTTACCATACAATATTTTTCTTAGTTTTATTACATAATAATTTTGCTTTGTTTTCCGTTTTATGTTATAAATCTCTTACATTTTTCTCGGATTACTAGAAACACTATCACATGTCACACCATCAGAAAAAATAAGCATCTGCACTGTGGTAATTACGGAGCCTAATATAGGATTCAAGAGTCAACTGTAGATTCCAGTCCCTTTGAAGATTGAAAGTTACAGAGCTGCATATTTTCTATTTAACTTGCTTGGGTATAAAAACACATTAGTGAGCACTTGACATTTAGATGTATGTCTGATGAATCACGATTCCTACGATATTGATAAAAAGTAAATATCTTAGTATACCTTATAACTTCGAATACGTAGACAACTTTCATCAATAAGGAATTACAGCAGTTTATCTAGTGTCCACATAATGTCATAAAATTTATTTAATTGGAACCCTATGAGATCTCGTACTCGTGCACGCTTGTCTCTTGCAAGAAAAGGCGATATATGCATCACTTCTGCCATCGTTCAATTCATCATTCTGACGTAAATTCATCAGTACGAGATGTGCATATCATTAGTAAGACAAATAGACAAATACAATTTATCATTATGATTGCGGAACACAAGCAAGTTCATATTTACTAATCGAATTCATGACAATGATTAGAGAACATGAAGGAGTTCATGATTTCCAATCATGCTGATATACTGAACCAAATTCCGCGGAATAATGTACATGTACGCAAGTGTCAAAAGGTTACAAAGTGTTATATAAATATTTTTATTTTAATGATATAAAGTTATTTTGGCTCAAACATGTACTCAAAGCGCAATAGTTAGTCTAGTCTTACTGATACGCGATATTTTGACCGAAAGTTTCAAGAATTTTATATTAGTAGTTTTAGAATTTTTTTTAGTATGATGTTCTGTGATCTTTTTTGGTGTAATAGTACTTTTCAGAATTTGCACATGGATCGTGTTTCTTTCCTTAATTCATGTGTCATGCATGAAATGGATATTCTTATTGGATGCTACTTTTATTTCTTTGCAGGTATAAGTGTCTCCAGAATGTATCAGGGGGTATTTTTTATGTCACGAAACAACCTTTCAGGTGGTCCTGAAATTGGACTAATGTTTTGTGATATTATGTCTTTATTCTACAAGCTATGTAGTTAATTCTGACCTTGCAACAGATAATATGTATTTCATTCCTTTTTTTTATTTATCTTTTTTATATTACAAAGTTATTAATTAGTGTAAAATTTATTTCATGTGGTAGTGTCCTTTCAATCCCCTTAGCTTATCCTAGGATCAAATAATTCATTGCGAGAAAAATTCAGTAAGTCTTCAAAAAATCCAAAACATGTCACTAGGCACATCGAAAATGGTTTCTTTTCAGTAAGCACCATATCTCAATACACAACTAAGTTTCGGTTATTTCCATCGCATGTTGCCCTTTTTATTCTCAGAAGAACCAAGAAAATTTTTTAGTTGAAAAGTAGAAAAAAAAATTGAGTTTCGTGCGATGATGGAACACTTCTATTTAAAACCGAAAGAGATAACAGCTGAATTTGATAAAGTTCATGTCACAGTTATCCCTGTGTTTATAACTGCTTGCAATTGGATAAATGGGTTTAAATGCGGTTATGCATCCCCAAAATATAAACGTTGTTATTAAGTACAACTGAAAGGAATACTCACCGAATGATTGACAAAATCCACGATATGATTTTGAGTGATCGACGAAATATTTGAGAGCACTGACACATTGCAAGGTACAGGTCTTTTCCATTTTGGACGAAACATTGTGTGGTTTAAATACATATCGGCAAAATAGGTGCCGCGTTTATTCTTAGGAAAATAAAAACAATTTTGCGGTAGACTCTAAGTTTATTTAGGCCCATTTTCATCACAATTCTGCTTCGATATCTAGTTGTGGACAAAACACTACCTCCAGAGACAAAGGAAAAGTCAAAACTGTGGGAATTTAAAAACAAAAGGGCACCGAAGAAAGCAAAGGGGGTGAAATAGGCCAGAAACAGTTGCACATGGTATATTGAAATGCACGTGGAATAGTTTATGCCGATTACTTCGAATGTTTTTTTAAAAAATTGTAACTGCATAGCTATTTGGGTCGTTATTGTACTGATAGAGCGACGAAATCAAGAAAAAAATTTCCTCATTTGAAAAAGAAAAGAAATCATCTTCCAAACAGATAGCGCATGGTTGCACACATGTGTATTTTTAGTGAACAAAACCATGGAAGTATTGCAATATCCTCGTATTCCCTGATTTAAAAACATGCATTAATCGAATTGAATACTCAAACCAATTTACGAATGTACAGCAGTAAATATGCAAGTTGATTAATTTAAAAGACTAGCCATTTGTCTTTTGTTTCATTGATGTTATAATATATGTAGGTATAATTAATGTGTGGGTGTCATTTTTTTCACTTTCTAAATGCAAAAACTCGTTTTTTAAACATAAATTTGCGGGAACATCATTAGTAATTTTTAATCCAATTCTGATTAAGTAAATCATCGGCTTCATTGTACGTTTTCACTATTTTTTGAAAGCTCATTTAATTAATCATTAATGGTAACAATAAAAATTGTCTTCATGGAACTAATTCTTTGGTTTTAATGAATTCCAAATTTTACCTGGACATAATTCAAACTTTTTTTGCTTCACTTGAGATACAAGACAGTTATTGCCGGATTCAACAATGCTGAGCCACTCTACACACATCTAAACTAACAATGAATATGCTTAAGGAATTCTTTCATGACGTTTAATTTCAATAGGCCTCTGACCAAAAATGGTCTCTAGACGTCAACCCGTTAGATTTTTTTCGTTTGTGGGGTTATTTCCAAGTTAGGGTTTTCCAGAAAAGTCCAGTAAACATCGATGAATTAAAACAAATCATAACTGAAGAAATCTCGTCAATATCACCAATAATGTTGCGAAGTGTGTGAATACACTTTGTTCAATGTATTCATGTTTACAATCAAAATATTGGCGAACATTTTCTCAATATTTACTGCATGGAATGCTATTGTAAAAATTTGAATTAAATAGTGTTTTTCAAAAATAAAATTACCATAGGATTAAGTAATATTGTGTATCTCCATTTCTGTTTTACCTGATAAATAATGTTCTAACAGTCCTACAGGGTTTGGAAATTGCCTCTCATATTTAAACAAAGTACAAACAATTGTACTTCAGTGTTAGAATAGTTGCTATATCAGTCAGAGATAAGGGTAATAAAAAAACAAACGAGTACGCTTTTAAATTTATCATTCTGTATAATGTTGTTATATAAGGATTTAACAGGAAGGCACTCAATTCATGTAAAAACAGAATTCACAACAATGTTTTATTTAAAGAGAGTTCTCATTTTCTGATGTGAATGTGTTGATATATGTTTGGATTTTTATCATGCAACTTCTGTATAGATACATTAAAGACTTTTGGAATTACTTAAAATTATTAATGCTTGATAATGTGATTGTTTATTAACGTCATGATAAGGCACAACACGAGGATTACTGGCGATGAACTTCGAATTTTCAAGCCTCGGTCTTGTGACGATGAATCCACCTTAGATAACCTCTCTCTCTCCAAATTTTTAAGCGGAAATCGAAGGAAAAATTTCGGAAATCAACATCTGCCCAACAACACGTCGGTTCTTCACTCGCATCAGGGCTTAAACCCGACTTGATTAAAACAACGCTAGCGCAAAGCTGTGACAATTACCATTCAAATAACGTAGCTACCTTAATGATCTTTAGGAAGTACTAAGTTTATTTCATACTGCAAGTTTGAAGAAAATCAAAGAATCACTGCCGTGTTATCTTGAGAATAGATACTTATTTGAAGCATACTTTCATCAAAACTATTCACTAAAATCAGGAAGAATACAAATAAAAAATATATTAAAGTTGTTTGATTAATGATTACTTATTACTTATTACACAAAATGATTACTTATTACAAAATAAAAAACAATAATGATTACTTATTACAAAATAAAAAAAACAATAATGATTACTTATTACAAAATAAAGAAAAATAATGATTACTTATTACACAAAAATGAATATCTGCTAATTATATCAAAATTTTTAAAATGCAGATATTTTAAACTCTCTCTTTGATCCTATTATACAATACCAGCATTTCTACATTTTTATCCTCTTTCTATCATCAAACTTTTATTAATAGTATGATGTGATATTGAGAATAGATACGTTTTCGGAGCAAACTTTCATCAAAACTATTCACTAAAAACTAGAAAAAAATACAACCAGCAAAAACATTTAAGGGGAATAATTACTTTATCTACAAATGAATGTCTGCCAATTAAATCTAAATTTTTCAAAAGCAGAAATCTTAAGCTGTATCTCTGATCATATTATACAAAATCAATATTTCTTCTTTTTTATTCTCTTTCTGTCATCAAACTTTTTATTAATAAGGTATAATTTTTCGTAATAATAATAAATATGTACCTTCAACATTAATACTTAAAATTTGTTACGATTTTTCTTTTCTCTAATTTTTTTTGATTATATGAATAACATAGAATGTAAATACAATAAATGGGATTTTATGAATATGTGATAAAAATCGTATCGGTTGGAAATAAACATTTCAAAATTTCAAATCTATGATCAAAAAGTAACATTTTTCTCATGTTCCTATTTTTCTTCCTTTTTCGTACTTCTTTTTCCCTTCGGAAAATAGTTTCAGCCACTTTACGTTAAACCAATAAATAATCCGTTTAATAGATAGCCGCCATTTTTTTCAGTATTCCAAAATGCCCGATTTAATTTGCATAACACTTATTCACTCTAAGATAAAGTGATTGGGTTCTTATAAAGTGTTGTCGCAACTAATTGCATCCAAACCATTCATTTTTTTTTCTTTTTCCAAGATCATAATAACGTCATTTTTTGAAAAAGCGAAGGTGTTCCTTGCAACCGATTATGTGAAGATTGTTAGAAAAATACTCAATGTGTCCAACGCTAATGGTCTTTGATTATGGTTCAGTCATTTTCAAATTTATAACCCTCTCTTCCCAATGTTCCTGTAAGAGGGTTTTAAATTATGGGGACTTTTTTAAACAACCACGCAGAAGCTTATTTTTTTAGATAATATGTCTTCTGGCTGATTAACTGGATGCTTTCAATTTTGTATTAGAAAGAAGGTAATGAAAGATCGATCCGATTATTGTTTCTTAAATGGTGTTTTGGTGAAGCATGTAATCGATTTCTTTAGCTAAGTTCAATTAGCTTAATGAAAATTAATTATTATGTGAACATGCTTCACATTCTAATAGGGGTATGTTTATGGGCGGGGAAGGAAAAATAGATAAACAGTTCAAATAGCGTACTCTATTAGCAAGTGTTTAGTTTTCTTGACTCCTTAGTGCATGCGCATAACATTTTAAACATTCCAAAATGTCCTGCTAAAATTTAAATGTTTAAGTTTTAGCCACAAGAAAAAGGTTATTGTTTTATAGTTAGATGTATTTGGCATACCAGATCACTATTTAATTTTTTTAACATTTGCTTCAATTTCAATGACATTTAACTTAAATATATTAAATTTATAAATTTATCTTTTGCTTAAATTTTAAATACATGTAGCTTAAATATATTCAATGTAATAGGTAATCCTTTTCTTTAGTTTTAATTACATGCAGCTGATATAACATTCAATATAATAATTTATCGTTCCCTTTAATTTTAATATCGTAAAAATTTACTACAGACCATTTCTCGATATTCCATCGTTTACTTTAATTATTATTTTTAATTGGGTAATTTAGTAATAATTATAAAAATAATACGCACCTAGTGTGGTTAAATCTGTTTTTTTGTAAAACTTTGCATAGAACTTTCGACTTTTTTATATTGATTAATGTGAAATAAAAAGTGCATGCAGTAAAATAAAAATCATTTAAATTTTTTCTTTCTTATGTGGTCTCCATTAAGTCGCTATTAATTAAATTTAAAATAAAAATTGTTGCAATATGTTTATGGATGTACTTTTATTTAATTGTTGTATATTATTTTGAAATTGTAGAAATTATGCTGTTCGAATGTTATTTTAGTGTTTTTTAAAGGTTTACATACTTAGTATTGCACATCTATTCTTATTAAGTAGCAGCAAGTAACTATGTTTTCTCACTAAGTGAAGAAGGCAACACAGCAGGAAGCAAAACTTAAGTTCCCAGACAAAAATGAAAAGCGCTACGACAAACTTCAAGTTAAAAATAGTCGTTTACAGATCCTTTGGTTTTTAATTGATTGAAACATTAACAATATATATGATAGTTACATAAAGTTGTATAGGTATAAACAAGATTAACTTAACATATATTTCAACAAAACATCTGAAAAGGGTTATTTTTTCAAACTATGTAGATTTTAATTTAATTAATATCAGGGCGTCTTTTTGCTTCATTTTTAAATAGCAATCAAATAATTTTGACAATCACTTCCAATTTTCGATTCTTTTACGTATTTCATCGAATTTCCCAAATGTTTGAGCACCGAATCGATATCAGTGAGGGTTTGTAGACTATTCGTTTGAAAAGGAGGCATTCAGAGGTGCGAATAATATGTTAATTAGTTTGCAATGAATTGGTTGCATTCAGTGAGTCTAACTGAATTCCAAAACAGCTGTTCTGAGTATTAGAAAGTCTCATAAACTTTAAATGACTGTTTGATTAATGAGAGTAGACATGATTTGATGATATAACCATTTTTTTATGATTCTGATTATTTTGTAATTAACATTTTCTGATCATCATCCTTTCAGAGATAAGTTGAATAGATGAAAATAAAAATATGGTTTTTTTTTTTTTCATTAAAAAAAGTTCATTTAAATTTTACCCGAAAATTAGAAGCTGCAGTATTATTAAATGGGCATTATATAAGATATTTAAATTTTATTGCTGTTTATTATTCATATGTTAAGACCAACTTCTTAACTTTATCTTCTTCAGTAACAAAGGCTTAAAAAATTTCAACTGTAAAAGAAAATTTCAGATTTTAATTAGATACATATTTTATTTTGTATGAATTATGTTTTTACATCTATTATTATGTATGTGAATTTAACATACAATGTATTATATCATGAATAACTAAGTGAAATAAAATAACTAAAATACATGCCATATACAATAGCATCCAATACTTAACATTTTTTTTTTATTTTAATGATTAAAACAACTAAATTAAAGCTACCAAATACAATTTATAGTTAGTACTATCACACAGTTCTAAAAATTTTTCTGTTAAATAGACGTTTCTGGGGAAAATAGATGTATCTTTCTGAAACATTCACAACACAACAAGAAAATAAGTCAATTCAAGAGGCAAATATTTATAATATATGAATTACATTTTTTTTTAACAAATATACCTATCCATCTTTCAAAATGACATTTTCACAGCTGAATTCCAATATCAATTTCTATGTTTTGATGCAGAAATCGCCATCTGATACGCTAAAAAAACCATATAGGAAAAAAAAAAAAAAGGTGAACGACTATCAACAAAGAACTGTACATGGAGATTATTAGAAACTTACAAGGAGCAATCAAAAGAAAATGACTAAAGAATGGGACAGAAAAAAAATACTTTTAAGAACGAAACTGTGTCTACATATCATTAAAGATTCAAGGAAAAAAGTTTAATGACAGAGATAAGCATGTCGACATGCATAGTACATATCGTGGTTGTAACCTGGCGTTAAGTCATCAAGTTTTGGCACTTTTCTCCTGTAAACAATGTATCTTACAAAACTCCAGAAAAATTGTCCTGTGTAGTTATATCGGATGATATAGGTAGTCAAGGAATTGGACCAATTCGCCCAATCCATCTTCCAGTAAAATGGACATTTAATGAACGACGAACCAGGGTACCACAATGAAGTGGTACCATGGTTCGCAAATGGACATGTGGCTGAAGATCTTCGAGTTGTTGAAATATGAAATTTTACCCTTTTCATTAGATTTATTTCTTTGAGGGTTTGTTAAGGATATCGTACATAGGAGAAAAGTGTCGAACATTGATGACCTAAAAGCGAGGATTACAACCGCCGCGGTAGATGCTGACATGCTGGCCGGTAAAAGGCGTGAAATTGATTATCCTCTTAATATTCTCCCTGCGATGAACGCGTGGAAGTTCATTAACAAGAATCATGACACTTGTTAGTCACTCAACCATTTATATTATTAATTTTAATCTATCTTCATTATCTTATGAGTTATTAAACATCTAAATGTATTCGACATTTTATAAACACCATATATAGACATATCTCAATCAAAGGTAACCTGATCCCGACACAATCATAAATGAATTCATTTTATTTTTGGTTAAAACTGATCACGTGTATATACGTTTATAAGTAGTAGAATCTATTATCATTCTAAACCTGTTGGAATAATTTTCATGATGATTTGTTAAATAAAATAAGTGATTTATTTTATTAAAAAGAAGGGAGCTAGATTTCACAGAGAAATTGTAGTGAATTTCTTAATCAAAAAATATTTCATGCTAAAGAAAAATAGAATATCGATTTAGGAGGAATCCAAACACATCTTGAAGCTGTTGGGTCTCATTTCTGAATATTGACGGTTCATTTTGTAGTGCGAAGAAACATATATAAATTAGGTTTCGTACATATAAATTAAAAGACATTCGCATAGTATTTCGTCATGTTTCTCTCGACATTCAGATATATATTAAAAAACAATATGTATGCATGTACTTTTTATTGCTAAGCTACGGGAAGAAATAAAAATTAGTGATTAATAATACTATAAATTAAAAAGTTTTTTTTTTTTTTCAATGCATAAGAGCACATAATATGCACAATATTGCATAATACTTTTTCATAATCTTTGAACAAAATACGAATATTAATCAACAAAAAAAAAAAACTTTTTGTATGTATGTTATAAATTGATATATTATAATGTATAATTATTAATGAGAAGTAACTAACATATCCGGATAAAGTTTATTCTTAGTAATTGATACTTATTTACAAAATTTTGCAAATAACAGCTATTAATGTTGTTTGGTTTGGTTTTCGGAAGCCGAAGTATTATGTTTTCCACATTATCGTAAGGGCTAACTTATTACTAAATTTAATCAAGATAGAAACTTAATTTTTATTTATTATTCTTAAGACTTAAGAACATAGTCGCTTTTAAGATTTATAAATTTTCTAAAGCTTTCATCTTGACATTTTAAAGTCCGTCATTCTAGAACTCAGAAGATTGTTCTTTATATTTTTCATTTTGCGAGTATTTTACAACATTATATATATCCATATAAATTAATACGAATGGCAAATTTTATCCCGATATCTCAGTTATTTCTTAGTAATAATTTTAACTTAGCGATACATCTTCGGATACGGATATTTTTCAACATAATTCATTTGCAGAAAACAGAGTTAAATGAACGACTAAGTAATTTATTGTTTATTTAAATTAAAAGCATAATTACTCATGCATTTATGAATGAATCCAGTTTTGTTTCACACAGAATTGAAATTAAAAATTCACATTCTGTAATAATCTAATACCACTAAATATATTAGAGAGAGCACTTTATATCTCTTTAAAATGGTTAATGCTTCGAATTTCCCTAACCTGTCAGAATTCTAAAATGTCTTTAGAAAACAAGATTCTTCTCTCTGCAACCGTAATGTGACCAGTTGTTACGCATGCCCCATTGGGCATATGCCACCAAAACAAACATCGGAATTCCATTATTCGTATAATTTTCAATGCTCGGTGATTCAGGAAAAACGCGCAAATTAGAAGAGCTGTTAAATTAACCATTTTTTGCTAATATATTCAATACATTCAATTTCTTTAATAATCTTCTAAATATCAATAATTTTAACATTCAAACCCTCGAACGATATCAATACCCCGTTAATCATCATACCGAGCCGCGGTAGCCTAGTGGTCAAGGTCGTGGACTAGCGGCCGGCGGTTTTCGTTCAGTCGCGAGTTAGATCCTTGACCGCCTAAGACCCACCGTGTAGCCGGGGCTGATGCACGTTAAATAAGTTCGGTGCCCAAAGTCCTCCAGTGGCGTGGTGTGGATGTTAGGGGAGGGGAGTGCCAGCTCAGTTGTCGTCCTCGTTACTTGACCGTGGTTCAAAATTACGAGGGCTGTCGCCAATAGTCCTCGTGTTGCTTCTAGAGCGACGTTAATAAAAAATTAAACTTAATTAATCACCATACCAAAATATCCAGAAAAGTACTTCACATTTCTTATGAACCATTATAAATCTAAAATTCATTTTTAGTTAAACTGTATTATTTTAAACTTTACATGTTTTCGAGAATTTTTCATATTCAACATTTTACCCCTCCTTTTTGGCAGAACTTCGACACTTTCACATACCCCACTAACTTCTCAATGACTACCTCTCATTCCCACGCGGTGCATGTAAACTAAACTTTTCAACTTTCTTCAAGAATTTTTCGACTAAATTGTTTCCCCTTAGTGGCAGCTTTCTTTGTATCTTACCTTCCACTCAATAAAAAATTAAGCAAAAATCAAGGCTCATCTCTTAATTCGCTGTGTATCTCTTCAACTCTTCAATAGACTTTTCTATGACTTACTTCCCAGCATGAAAAGTTCTCCATACACTGCTAGTCTTCATCACAGCTATAAGATACGAGTTTGAAGGGCACAAGCGGCCTAGGTGTCCTCAGAAATCAACATCAGGTGCTTTGGAATTTCATACTTAAATAATAATTTGTTGAAAAATTCTTGGCTTGTTCAAATGATAAACATTAATATGTTCCGCAATAATAATAAAATCAGTATCACGCATAATTTTGATTTCAGAAAAAAGAACATCTTCTGAAAGAATGTCATAAGTTTATTAAAAGAATTGTTTTTGTAGTTGAAATTAAATTATAAGCAATCGTGTCAAGATGACTTTGCATGCATAGGAACATTGCGCATGGGTTGTGTTCTAAGGGGCTTGACTTCTTTAAAGAGGTACATAAATCGGAACCCTTGTGATACTTTTCTTTCTCATGTAATTTACTGCCTTTGGTCAACACAGATGACGCAACCCGGGATACCCCTGCTATTCCGCTCTATTTTCAACCCTACCTTTATCAAGAACTTATCACTTTTTCTACCTTTCTCTCGTACACATACGACCTGATGCATGTAGTTTACATGTAGGTTTTATAACCACATTAGGTACTTGTGCCAGAAACAAACTTTCAATTCATTTAATTTCCTTCGCAAATGTGTTGAAATAAATCAATTGCTCGGCCATTATTAATTCAAAATTACAGCTTTTTTGATATGTATCAATACACCCAAAATATGAGGAATTTTAGTGTAAGAAATTAATTCCTTTGTAGAAATCTAAATTAAATACACGAATGAGTAATTTTGTTTTGGTTTACTTAAACGTGCATTCATAATTTTTATATTTGCTTCAAAGAACGAGAAAAAAGAAATGCAAAATCTGTAATACTTCGCTATAAATATGTATTATATTATCATACAATAACTGATGTCGTACAATTTTGAAATTTGTGTATATATATAAAGGTCGTTTACTAAAGTACGTACTCAATTTGAAACTCGCTGCTACAAATTTAAAGGAATTGAAACTCTTTTGAACAAACAGAAATAAAACAATTTTAAATTGTTTCGTGGAATTTTTGGAAAGAATATCTTTAGCCACCATAGTTGCCCACTTCATTCATATATATATATACACATTCACTCACAGATACATTTATTCACTTACTCACACATTTATTCACTTACTCACACATTTATTCACTCACTCATTCCCTCACCCTTTCATTCAGTCCTACATTCTCCTTCTTTCCTTACAGCGGCACTTATTTATTCGCTTATTTTTAACTAACTAACTTTCATTCATTCATCCAAATAAATCCATTTATTTTCTATTCATTCTGTTACATATTTAATATTTTGCAAAAAAAAGATATTCAAGAAAACGCAAAATTATTTTTCGAAAAAATTACACTCTTGTTCTTTTTTATCCTTATATATAACAATATCCCCTTGACTGATAACCCTTTAATTATAATTGGGTTGAATTTATGCATTAATTTTTTAGATACATTGGAATCTAGGTAATATTTTATAGAAAACTATTAAAAGCAATGTGCTCGATTTTCATGATTTCATAAAAGGATATTTATGCATATAGTGAGCAAAATATTTTTTCTCTGTAATACATACGTTTTAAAATATTTTTTATATGAAAAATATTTAATAAACAAGATTTTAAAATTACAAATTCTGTAATTTTTCAAAATAATAAAATAATATCACATCACAAATTTGGGTCACTATGTTTTAATGTTTTCTATATAAGGATGAAAATAACTTGCCTACTTAATTATTGTTTTTAAAAAAATGTGCCTAAATGTATCAAAAAAAAATCATAAACTCAAATTGAAAGAAATCTCTTTCGGTTTTCACAAAGCGTTTGGTACGACCTTTAAGACCTGGGATTATAATAAACCCCCGTTTAATAATAAATGCTAACTTTCCTTTATTTCTCTCCTACATTTACGTTGTTAATATAAATATGTATTGCATATCGTAGTTCAATACTTTCCTGCATCATGACTGTGATGAACTATTCAAGACCACTATACTCAGGCACTGCGGATACCTAGACCGTCGGATCACCTTTTGAGCATTATATTATGCATATATATAAGATTTGATTCCACGGTTACCAATTAACACTTTAGCATTGTGTCAAACCAGCTATAACATTATTTTAAATATTTCTAGAACAAATCTTATATAAATTAGACATATCGAAAAGGCTCTAATCTGTATTGGGTTATCTATGTGCTTAAACATTTTTTGAAAATTGAAAATACCGGTATTAATACGTCTATATAATTTTCTTCATTTACTATGAATATATACAACTGAAATAACAACTTGACTTAAATGATAGGGATTTTGAGTTAAAGTTAAAAGTATTCATTAATAAAATAAATGTAGAATAATAATCAGACGATTAATACTTTGTACAAAAATTTTTTTCTTTGGAGATGAATCTGTATTTTATAAAATCACAAACAATGTTTTTATATACTTGTGAATTTTTATCTCACACAAAATATGTGGAAAAAAATAAATTATTTCAATATTTATACCGGTTTTTCGAGATTTTTTTTAAGGCCTGCTCACTTTTAAGATGATGTAATATTTGTGATATTTTTCTGCACTATTTTGACTTACTTGTGTTTATATACTGAACAAATTTCTTTTAATTGTTCTCTATTTATACATGTTTATTTGAAACTGCATTAAAATTTAGCTTCATAGAACTTTAAATTGAAATTTGAAATGAGGCTATAGTACAAATTACTTACAGTTTCCAGTTAATGTTTCTGATCATTATGTTGAAATGTCTAGACCGTTATGCAGCGGGTAGTCATTTTGATGTATATATGATCTTGTGATTTGTTATAACATTTTTGGATATATTCTCATTTTACTGTCTGACCATAATTTTATTGGGTTTCAGTACAATATTTTAATATTGATATAATTGCATTTTCTCAGACTCTGACTATAAATATAGCCTTTCCAAGATATCCACGATGTTTCAAGTAGCCACGTAGTAATTACACAAATCTGCTAAATGTGTCTGCTGGGTCCTGTTTCTGTGCCAAAATTAAACTGCTCGTAGCCGGGGATATGTTCATAGTAAATCTCGTAATATGGTATTATGTTAAATGGTGTTTTGTTATATTTTGGATATTTTCTTATATAGTTTCAGTAATTTGAGAATACAAATACGTTATACACATATGTAATAATTGTGTTTTCCTCATGAACAAATATGATAAAGAAATTTATAACCGTAACAAATATATACTTGCCATTGTGGTAGTATTATAATAATTATTTGTTCCTTAGAATCATAGACTTCTTATTAATATATTCTGCTTGAATGTTATTTTTTAGATGTCATTAAGTATTCATAAATATACTATTATGTTTTTGTTGAAGTTATTCAGTCTGAACAAAATGTTTGAACGAGGGCACATTTGACATGTTGTGTTAGATTTATAATATCATGATTATTGACTCATTTTCTGCTACGGTACAAGTATATATCTGCAATGTCGTTTAATAGCTTAAGAACTCAAACTTTCTTTTAAGTATAGTGATTTAAAAAAAATATGAAATCTGAAAATTACTACTACGTGAAAAAGAGTGCATTTCTTACCAAATAGAATTATCCCTGTACCTAATAGTTCTGATGCATCGTTATATTTGTATATTAAAATTAACTGAGTTTCCAAACTTTTAATATATATTTGGTAATTTGGCCTCTCTGTTTTCTACATTTACAGCTAAGTATACTGAAATTTGAGACAGCAATTACAACAAATATGAAAAATATTCTTCATATTTATAAGAAAAAATTATGCTAGTCAATTAGGAAAACAAAAGCAGACCATAACTTATTATAGTTCCATAATTTATAGCAAGGTGGTTAGGGTTAGTCATTCTGAATTGTGTAGTGATCATGACTGCCACAACTTTCGAGGCCTTATTATTTCGTCGGTTGTTTGTTTTAGTATTAATGATTTAAAGACATTAGCGTACCAAATTTGATGCACGTTAAATCTATTCAAGCTCAGTCAACCCACTGGGTACATGGAAATATGGAGAGAGGATTAAGCGAGGTGTTAGCGTAGGTCTCTTACTAAGGCTAATCATTACGCTGTCTCATGTAATAATATTGTGATTTTTTTCTAAGACAGCTTTGAATCACCTAATGAACTCAGTTAGTTGGCATTCTCTGCGCTCATAGGTTACACATTAGAATATAAAAAAGTTTCTAAAAGGTGTTTCTAAGATGTTTCTTTAGTTATCAGAGATTTTCGACTTTCCGACTTATATTTGCAGTTAATGACAAAGACGACCAGAATTACAGCTGAGTTCGATGTCATATCATCTCTTCGAGACGCACCGGAAAAAAACAAGTTCTTAGATCAATAAAATAATGCAGAAGCTCACTGTGAAAGTGGTTTTATTTAAGACGACATGTATAGTTTTCCTATGCAACACACCACCGTATAAAAAGGTTTTTAGAACTAAATAGAAAAGAATACTAGTGTGAGTCAATGAATAACTCATATATATATATATATATATAGATTCATATTTGAAAACAAGCTATTATATATATATATAGATCATATTTGAAAACAGTATATATATACATATATATATATATATCAGATCATATTTGAGGAAACAGTATATATATATATATATATACATATATAATAATAACACATCAATCAATAACTCCGAGACTAACCCAGATGGCGCTCATGGTATCAACCAGTAACGTAGTCGTCTTTCTAGAGTACTAACCTTGCTTGAAGGTAAAGATTTTAAGTCGATCGGACCAGAAAAGCTGAGTTACCAAGGTTGGAGTAAAGCACAGTACGTTTGTAGTTTGAAAAATGGAAAAACCGGTATGTGTTCTGATAAAAAACATTGTTTTTAATGGGTAAAAACACCGTGCAAGTTGAAACAATGGATTGAAAATGTTACCCGGACCCTTGTCCATCAAAAGCAAACGATTTGTCGGTGGTTTGCCGAGTTTAAACCGAGGTCATACTGACACAAATGACGCGGAACGCCTGGCAGGTGACCTGTGAAGCCGTTAGCTCAGAAAATGTGAGTAGAGTGACAAAATTATAATGAAAGATCTAAAGTGAAGCTCCGTAGAGATTGCTGAGATGAACAGATATCATATGGAAGTGTATTTATCATCTATAATTAAAATTGGAAGGCATGAAAAGGTTTTCAAGGGGTGCCACGATTGCTTTCTGATGGAACAAAAACGTAACTTGAGTAGATGATTCAGAGAAGCTGTTTATCGCTATTTACCGCAACAAAAAGATTTCTTGTCGAAAAAAAAAAAGAAGAAAAAAAAAAAAGATTTGGAAAAGCGTTGGAACGTGTATTACTCCTAAAAGGTGTTTAACAAAAGGTGTTATGTTGATGGATAAAAATAATTCGTAAAAAAATGTTGTTTTCTGCTATCTGAGTTGATGATGTGTTATATTTATCGAGACCATGTTGGAGAGAAACAGTATATATATATATATATATATATATATATATGTATATACATAAATACATATATATGTATATACATATATATGTATATACATATATATATTATGTATATATTTATCAGACCATATTTGAAAACAGTATATATATCAGACCAGTATGAAAAGAGATTTAAAACATTTCACGGTATGTCTCAGAAATGGCAAATACTTACCATTTTAGTCATATCTATTTAAGAAACATAATTGTTTGACTCATGGTATGAGTGTGAAATTTCTTTGGATGGCCTCAACAATTTTAAGTGTCACTGTTAATGCTCTGTTGCATACAAATAATATTTTCTATCCAACTGTCCGTAATTACATAGGGTCATTGTTAATTTATTCACTCTAAAAGGCGATCATGCTAGATCACAAGGAATTTACATTGTTAAGAATTCTCTCCGTGAGAAGACAATTACAGGCATGGTGATTTGCCAGTATAGTCTTTACATTTGCAGTGGATGGAATATATATCGAATGCTGTTGAGAAATGCTTTGTTGATCTTACTAACCGTTGCAACTACTCAGAATCATTGAAATTCATTGACCAAGTGACTGATTTTGCCTCCAACTGATTTACTGAACAGAATCAAATTGAGCATAGAACATCATGTAGGTCTCTCTTTAACTATTTCATATAATGAAACTGATTATAGAAGATGATCACACGTTCAACTCGGGCATTGTATCTTTTAGTGTGTATTTACTTTGCACAGTTTCTAGACAAAAATAGGTCTAACGATATTCTGTTTACGCTAATTTTTGTACTCAATTCACTCAATTTCATTATGCACGAGCAAGCAGAAATTTTACAAACCAAATATATCAATTCTTAAATATATATTTGAAAATGGTGCATTTGTTATATAGTGTAATAATATGTAACTATTGTTCTTCAAAATGGATATATTATAAATGTTATTTTTTCTGACGTAGGTAGAAAAACAAAATTATTAGTATGAGTTAGAGGAGTAATTGTTTATTAACATCGCACTAATCAATAACACGAGAGTTATTGGCAACGTAAATTGCAATTTTGAATCTCTTTCAGATAACGAAGACGACATCTGAGTAGGAAACTCCCTCTCCTAACTTCCACACCATGCTCCAACTGGAGGACTTTTAACAACGACAGATTAACCGTGCATCATCCCTGGCTACATTGCCATCTTTAGTGGCATCAGGGCTCTAAATCCACTACTCAAAGAAAACCACTAGCCGCGAGTCCACGACTATGCTCCCTAGTGTACTATAGCCCCTATAAGTTGGAAAAATACAGCGAAATGCATAATATATTCAGGGAATGAATTCTAGGTGGTTGTTTCCATGCCAGAGTACACCCTAACACAGAAACTAAAATATCATTTTATTATTCACTTTTTCTTTCATTTGTATTCATAATGGATACGAATTTAACATTCAGAAGCGGAAAAGAAGTTTATCTTTCTGAATATGGCAACATTTGAAATCAAAAATAGTTCTTACTTTCGAATGCAAAAAGTGCAATTTTAGCAATTTTTCTGTTCAATATTTTTCATTTGAAAGGCAAATTAAATAATAAATATTAATTTCCCTACGGTAATATGTATGTTTAAGTACTAAAAAATGCCTCTACAATTCCATGAATGGTTTTTCTAAATTAACTATTTCATTTCATATTTAGGTGTAATGTATGTAGCATGAATCACATAAAAAGATTATTTTTTTGGTTCTAAGTGTTTTATTCTAATAATTTCAGCTTATATATTTTTTTTCTTTTAAATATTTGCAAATTATTATACTACAGTAAAGTTATTTGAATTTTTGCTACATTTATAGATTTAGAAAAAAATAATTAATTTCTATAGTATGAGTCACATTAAAATTCATTGTGGTCAATTGTAGCATTATTCATCACTAATTAATTGAATTTGCATCTGTATAAATTATAAATGTATTTATATTAATTATTTTATGATAAAATAAGAACTCACTTGAGTAATTTCTTTGGCAATGTTTACTCAGAATGAAAATTAATTCAGAGAATGTTCCTCAGAATTAATTTTTGACTCAATTATTATTATTTCTTTAAAGAATAACTTATAAATTATTTAAAGAAACTCAGTATACAAACTTCAATTTAACAAAGATATACTACATTCAATAAAACGTATGTTTTCATATACAGGTGAGATGGCTGTGCATGGAAATATACTTTTGAGTTCACCAGCTGAACGAAAAGCTGTACAATGCAGAATAAAAATGTCTGGAAAGTATGAAGAATTTCGCAAGTTAGAAGCAAATTGACAAAATTAGCCAGAAATAAAAGTAAATCGGCAATCACAGCAGCAGAAAAAGAAATAAAAAAGTAAGATAAATAATTTCGGTTTCTGTTGCTAGCCCACCTATAACTTTCAAATGAAAGAGTTCTCATGGAAATGTAATGACTAAAGACTAAATGGAGCTGTTGCCCATTCCAGTTGTTACTGTATAAAATTATATGGAACAAGACAAGTATCTATGGCCACTTTCATTGAGGGATTGTGGATAACAATATGTAAGGCCAATATGAATTTAATATGAAGAAAGTTATCTATCATTCTGATAGTGCTGGAAATACTTGAAACAGAAATTCTCAATATACTTTCGAACAATAATATACGAGGAATTTCAATGGTATTTTACTGCCACTAGTCATGAAAAAGGTGCTATACATGGTATTGGGGGTACTCTTCTTGGTACGTAGAATGAGAGAAACTACTCGATCTAGAAACGTAGACCAACATATAGATGAGGAATGTATAACTTTTGCCAAAAGTGTATACCCTAAATTTACGGTGCTATATGTTTCATAAGAAGAAATTAAATTTAAAAAAAAATCGGTAATATATGAATGCTTAATGGAAATGTAATAAAAATATTAAAAAGCACGAGAAAAAGTATTTTTGAGAACATTTCTCCATATAAAATAAATTCTTTACTAGTGTCAGGTGATACTGAAAATTATGAGTTATTTGATTTCATTTCCAATCACTTGACAACAAGTCTATCTATGGCACCTTTGTCATGGTTAGCGTTAGTAAACGAACCCATAAATCAAAAAGTAAATATTAGAGACAGGGTATGGATTTCTTTAGCTGAAAAGAAACAATAGAAATTTTTTCAGGGAAAATTTTTTTAAAACAGGGCTCTTTGATATTAACAATAAAATATAATATTACTTTAATACTAACAATGTACATTTTTAAGTCTATAAAATATACTTTAAAATTTTCTTTTTCTTGAAAAATAGTACATATTATCTGAATTAATGTAAGAACAATGTGAAGAAAATTTTTGAACCAACATCTTATAAACATATTTACTATACATTTTTAAAATGATTATTTTAATGAGTTAACTATATGATTAATAATATATTACTATTCTACTTTTCAATTTGAAAACTATTTGTATTTTAAGTGGTTTTGTGTACGCACCAATATAAACATTTGGAAGTTTAGTATGAGTCAAAATAATTATGAACTGTGAGTCACAAGCAAAATGCCTTGTTAAAAACTAATTATGCAATTAATTTATTTAGAAGTAATCAAAACATAAAATTAAATTTTTTAAATAAGTAACAGTCGAAAAAGTTTTTGATCTGCTTCAAAAGAGCAATAAATTAAAATTTTTGCACTTGATGCAGATTATCACTTGATTGTTGGCCAACAAAAGTTTTCTAAGAATTGTTATAACCTATCCGGAAAAGGTAAATCGCATGTATTGACGAAAGGTATTTTAAAAAATACTGTACAATAATACATGGTTTAATTAAATGTCATCTTCTAAAAGTCCGCTTTGTTATATAATCCAGAAAACTCCTAGACATGTTTAAAACGAGCCATGCACTCCATTTCTGAAGTTAGGATTCTACATATATATATATATATATATATATATATATACACACATACACATATGTGTTTGTGTGAATGACGAATCTATTAAACAACGAAACTGATACTGTAAAATGTATAATTTTGTTTTCATACATTTTAGTTACAATCACTTTCAGTATAGACCCTTTCTCTATTGCTACATCTCCCCATGCTAATATTACATTTTTCAAAACAGGTAGAACTCGCAAAACACTGTGGCCGCTGTAGCCAAGTGTTCACGATTTCTAGATTCGTGGCCGGAGGTTTTGTTCTGTCGCGGGTTCAAGCCCGGGCTACTTAAGACCCGCCGTGTACTCAGGGATGATGCATGTTAAATCTGTAGAGGCCTAAAGTTCTCCCGTGGTCGTGGTGCGGAAGTTACGAGAGAAGGTGCCAAATTAGGAGTCGCCCGCGTCACTTGACAGACGCTCAAAATAGCCAGGTCCATCGCCAATAGTCCTCGTGTTGCTTCTAGTGCGACGATAATAAAAACTAAATTAAAACTATATAAAATATCAATAAGTGGGTTCATTTCTTATGTATCGAAAAGCGGGTACTAAGCAAGTTTTGAGTACATATATTTTATTCTTCTTTTGGATATATATTTCTTGTGTATCCAAAAAAGAAAAAAAATATTTAAAATAATTCACATATGAATCAAGTGCAACTGAAATTTTTTATTTGCTTTTAGTGAGACGTTAATAAAAACTAAACTAAAAATAAAAATAAAACTAATCGAATAGCTCAAGTTCCGGAAAATATGACGAATGGTCGAACACTTCCATGCTGTACTTAGCTAGTGACAGACAACACAGAATGGACTGGAGTATTGATATATATATATATATATATATATATATATATATATACATGAGTTGTACACTTCTCAAACATGAAACACCCAAACACTTACAGAACTAAAGCAAAATAATTAAAAAAAAAAAAACTAAATTCTAATATAGAGCTTAGTATCAAAGTAAATCAATCCAAAATTTAAAATCCGAATTCAAAGCAAACATGTAATGAGCCAAATAATTTAAAACAAAGCCAGGTTAGAAGCATGAAAAAAGCAAGGAATAGCCTTTATTCAGAAAAACGTAAATGATGCAATCAATGACGCTCCATACTTTGAAATTCAATAAACTCTGTTTAGGCCAGTAATTATTGATCAAACTTTCAAAGTTAATTATATTTTAGAAAGTTAGTAAGAAAGCAAAAATCAGAAATTTGGAAAAATAGCCACAGAGAAAGAAACACTGTAATCATAATCAATAAAAGAAGAAATACCAATTTAAAATAAACATATAATCTAAAATACAACAATTTGAATTAAAATTATTAACTAAAATGCGAAATATTAATTAATCCTAAAAATAGCTATAAAGAAAACCTAACTGATACATAGTGTAATGTAAAATATTTGTCAACAACTCGTTATATTAAATATAAAATGTTAAACACACTTTTATCAAACATAGACACTAGTAGAAAACAATTATTACCATATCCAAAACAAAGGGCTGCAACGAATTGCGTTAAAAATTAAATTAGTATTATTATTATTTAACATTTATAAATTCATAGAAAATACTACAGAATTTAATGCCAATATACACACACCTTTTATAATCCATGAATGAATTCACCACCAATGTATAATTGATTCATTGATTTAATTGAAACCTCAAACTAGATTTTCTGATTTAAAGAAATTAAAAAATGAAAATATTTACTTCAAATTACTGAACAAAAAACTATAGCGAAAATATTGAAAACAAATGAAATATATTTAAAAGAAAAGAATTATCTTATAATTTATTTCTATTAGGTAATAAGTGTCAAAACGAAAATTAAATCCCTTTTACTCACAAAAAATGTCACCATCTACAGGAAAAATTCTTATTTATTCAAAAAACATACAACAATATTAAAAATTTATATCTCTCTATATGTATAACAGTATTAAATGTAAAATGGCTAATATTACAAATAAGTAAATGAATATAGTTTAAATATATATCAAGATCCAAAAAAAAGCAAGACAATAAAGTTAAAACAATAGATTAAACTGTAAATTAAATGAGACAAACATTTTAAAATGAAAAAAAAATCTTTAAATTACTGCATGTATGATAATAAATAAAAATAATTGTAAGAATACATTACATATATTTATATAATACAATAATAAATTTCCAACCAACAGCGGTATAAAACTTAACTATTTTTAATAAGCAATAAAAATCAATTATGTAACAAAATAAAAAAAAAAAACTTTAAGGTCATGATGCGACCAAATGCTACCAAATCTTATAAAGTATATTTCAAGAAAAATAGTAAAGTAAACGTGGCAGAGTTCTGTAATGAATAAAAGATAAATTTTTCTGGTTAAATTTTTCTTACGATTCGATTAATTATGTATTGCGGAAATTTATATAGGATAAAATGCACCACACAAGAATGCAGCTTTATTTATAAAGAAGATAATTACTTTAGGCACAAGATTGTTCTCAATGCAATATTATGTCTCAGCGTCTAAAGAAAACCATGTTACTTTATGTGTGTAAAATTCCGCTTCTTTTGAAAATTTATGTCGCATAGGTTGATGTTGCTTGTGCGTAATCATGTATATTGTGATATATAAAAGTACTTTATCTTGTATAATGATAAGCATATTTTACATTAATTAGCACTATTATGTATACGAATTTCTTAGCTTTTTATAATAAAATATCTCTCGACAGTTTCATTATTCACGTTTAATTAAAAGAATTGTTCCTTTTATTAAGTGACTGATATATATCTCATGTCTAAGTAATTTTTTTTTTTTAAAAAAATAGTTAAATTTAATTGTCCGTTATATAATGGGCGTTGCAAATATTTTATAAAATTGTCTCGTATAGTAGTTATTCATTCGATAATGAGATTTTTAAACTAATGTTTTAAAAAATGGCGAGGAAATTTATTTAATTACAAGGAGAGAAATTTAATTTGAAGGACAATGTATACAAATTCATTATGCAAACAAATTCGTTATACAAAAAAATGTATACAAATATATCAGTATACAAATTCGTTTAATTCTGAAGTGACATCTTATTCAAAAAATTCTTCATTAATATTAAGTGTTATTTATTGATTTTCCATATAAGTCATTTCATTTTAATTACATTTAATAATAATTAACTGCCCGTGGGTTTAATCATTGATTCCATGGTTGTGTTTTATGAGGAGATTTCTTCGTTTAAAACTGTCATAGCTCTATTGAAGCACAGCCATCAACGTTTATTGTTATCCATTGTATGATGTAAATTACACCACCATTCTATAAATTTATCTTTAATAAATTAATATATTCTAGTACAAAAGCAGTGTATTGAATCAATGATTAATGCATGTTCATCCCTCTTCGGATAATTCTGCGTAGTACTGTTTCATTGATACTACATGATATCTACTACTGTAAAAGCGTAAGCAAAATCCTTTTTGTAATCCCTTTACCAGTTAGGTTGATTAAGCCGTGTAAATCTACTTGTTTAAACAAATAACCAAATAGTTGTATCAATTATAAAGTATCTGCAGATGATGCTCAAAAAAGTATGATCAAAATTATACTTATAATGTTAAGAATTTGCAGTTAATTTAACATATAATTCATTTAGCATTTTATTTCTTCATATAATAAAAAATTACTTATTACTATTCAACTAAATATATATTTTTAAGAAAAATTGATGAAAATAACAATAGATCACATAAAAAGGTATACTGCTAGCATTTTTGATGTAGTTTGAAGAGATGGTATACGAATCAAAGGATTATTTTCATCATTTTATTTAACTTAAAGATATAACTACAGGAATTTAGCAAATGCGCAAGATATTACATAAATTCTGAGAAAAAATTACCATTCCCGATTCTTACAGTTCTTCTTTTTCCATATTTTACCTACAAATATTTTTTCACTTTCAAGTAGTGACAAGTAACCGATTCAAGTCACGTTTATAAGTACAATGTGGAATAGAATAAAACAAGAAATAAATGTACACACATGTATAGATACAAGTATTTGCCTTAGCATTTTGAAAGTGAACGTGACTGCTTTCCGACTACCAATCTCTTAGTGTTTTGATAAACAAGTCAATTCAAAATGTCATTCAAATTGACATTTTCTCTATGAGGTATTTTACTTTCTGCGGTTGCGTTATTGGGAGCGAAAACTCAGACAAATTTGTCAATAAGGTATGGTGAAGAGTGAGGAAATATTTGTATGCTTTTCATTTTATGTGGGAAGTAATTTTTTTAAAATCTCTGATTAAGGCAATTGTTATTTCATGAGAAGAACACTAACTGCACACAAATGGTTCATTTTGCTTTGCTGTATTTTAAAAGAAAACCAATGTAAAAATTTTATAAAGGAAACTAATCCATTTTGTAAGCCAAATATAATTTTCCATGCAGGAAAAAACACTTTTTTAATTATGAAAAGTAATTAATAGGACGATTTAATTCTCTATTATATTTTACTTTGTCTTCAACTCATGAAAAAATATGTATGAGTAACTGCGATATACTTATAATTTATATAATTACCCAGCTATTTTGACGACTTTAAAATGATAAATAAGTATAATTCTTAAGTAAGGGACATTTTGAAACTTAAAAAAATAAAAATTAGCAGTCTTTTCTACTATCTAATTCTTATAAGGAATACTTTAACTTAATCAAATATGCAACACAATTAACGCTACTATTAAGAAACGTATAATATTGAGCAACCAGCTTCCGTATCCTATCTACACAAATTCAGCTTTCTGATGGGTGAACCACAGCAGCACGGCCGTTTTCACGTAATCCACCTCGTCGTAACGTCCATCACCTAAATTCTTCCGCATGTCATTGAACGAGTAGTATTCACAGGGAGCCAGCTCATGTCTATACTTAATGGAATAATTTTATTCCCAACTATAAGAGGTGATGAAATTTTGTGTTTGACGAGACATGGGTATGCAGTCATTGTCATGAAGGAAAACAATCACTTTAATTGAGCATTCTATATCTTTTGTTTTAGATTGCATGACGCATTTTATTTAAGGTGTAAGAATACTTTGTGGTATTTACTGTACTTATCAAGGCAAAACTCTTGCAGGCAACACACCCTGACTACACCAAAACATAGTATGCATAATTTGGTGTACTGGAATTCATTGCTTGAACTATACTGTTTTGGTTGATGTTGAGTACCTTCATTCCCAACTTAAATGATTTCATCCATTTTCTTACAATCTTATAGCTCATTCTCTATGAACTTCATTTTCCTGTTAACGACTTTCAGTAGACTTTATTCTTTTTGCATGCAGGAAACAAATATCCGCAAGTATTTCGCAATCGGTGGTATTTTCTAATGTGTGAGGAGTTTTAAATGCACATAAATAAACGTAAACAAGAAAAAATTCTTCATTGCTAGTGTCCATGATTACCAAGGTGCAGCTGCCATATTTAAAAAACGGTACTTACGTAACATTACATTTAGTATCATTAGGAAGGTTTCTGTATCATTAATTATTGTTTAATCGCTTTTAAACTTGCGATATGGTTTGTGGAATAAATGTTGAAAAAAACTGCATTTCTTGCAGTTCAAAGAACACCTTAAACATCCTCTAAAATGGCATAGAGACATAAGTACACAGTTTAATTTTCAGTTTAATATTCTAGAAATATATAATTATTGTGGACTACAAGGGAAATTCCTTTGTAGTTAAAAAAAAAATTATGCAGTTATTTATGTTGTGATGAAATAAATATTTCTTCAAAAACATTCTAAATGTTGTTACAGAATTTCTTGTGTACACCGTCTTTAACAATTTAATAAATATAATTGTTTCTTGTTTCAAATGTAAGTTAATCTTAAGTTCTTAAACTTTATAACATTCATGATTTTTCTTTTAATAAAATATCAATTAAAAGAAAAATCATGAATGTTATAAAGTTTAAGAACTTAATAGACCATAAATTATCTATTATGATAATTAAATTTAATATCTTAATATATATTAAATTTAATAGGTAATAAATTATCTATTAAGATAATCAAATTTAATATCTTAATAGATAATAAATATAATTGATATTGAATTATCTATTTAAAGGAAAGTTATTAAATTTCCAGAGTTATTGTTACTGATAAGCTGGGTTTTATTTAAATTAGATGTAGATTTTAATTTCCCAATTTTACAAATAAATTTTCTTTTTAAAATGCGAATTTCAACTCACGTTTCAAATTCAACTTTTTCTGATTAGTTTTATATCCCTCACTTAATTCCATAAGTTCATCTGCTTCCGAATTTTCAATTTCTGGATGAATAAAATAGGGAATGCAGTGTTATATCAGACTTTAAATTTCAATCGTTGTTAATTGATAGAAACACCTCTAATTTTTCAATACGTTCAATCATCGGTGACATATTTTTACTAATTTCTGATAAAAGATCTTCTGTACATCTAAATACATTAAGAAATGGAAACAAATTCTTTAAATGAGTGATGTTTTGTACTTGATATGGAAATAAACAATTTGGGAAAATAATAGTATGGAAAATGAAGATGGTTTGAATGTGGGTAACGGAGATATTTTTCTATGAGGAAAAATAATTTTTGTTATACACGAAATTGAAATATTACCGAAAATTCAAATTTAAATGTAATAGAAGGCACTTATTAAAATTGAGATATCTGTATAATTACATAGCTGTTTATGTGATTACAATCCCATATAAAACATTAATAAATATGCTTGAGCAATTGATAATGAACATCTGTATTTACATTTGTAAGTCGAGTACTTAAATTAAGGAAGCATATTGTATAAAATTCCCTGCATTAATATTTTAAAAATATTTTACTATACTTATTGATATAGCATTATGTAAACTGAGAATTCTCGTAACATGGAAGTTTAAATATAATAATACTTCTAGAATGTTCGGCGTTATGATTCTACAATCAATTTATTTTTATCCCAATATATAGCAATACCTAAATTTTCTGAGTGTTTATTAGAAACACAATATCACCTTGAATAGGAACTAACCCATTTTATGATGTGGAAATATAAAATATTTGTATAAAGTAGATTTAGAAGAATTTCTATTAGAATACTAAAATGCTCCATTTGAGCAAATTGGAAACATATATTTTTAATCTTTACATTGACACGTTTCTATAGAATTTTAAAATTACTTCTTTTAGTGTTTCATAAATCATATTTTTGTGTAAAATGTATTTTTAAAATAATCGAAAAGCAGTTTATTTTCACCATTAAAATAAGTATTGCTGTTTGGGAAGCACGTTAAAGTTTTAGTTACTTCAATTTTTGAAGATGTTGGTTGAAAATTGACCTTTTGTTTAATATACAAATGTGGAAAAATGAAGGAGAACAAGTACTTTATCTTATTAATCACTTTATCTTAGTACTTTATCTTATCATAATTAAATTTTTCCTCTAAAGAAATTTAAAATGATTCATTTTAATTATTTTAAATGTTTGTTTGTAAATATCTTTAAATATACATGCTTAGTTAAAGTTGCATCCATAAATGTCGTCAACGATGGCCAAATAATTTTTTTTTCCTCGTTTTTCATTTTAGTTCAAAAGAAAGTCTTGATTAATAATATAATTAATTTTCTCAAAGGAGCACCTTTATATAAAAAATCAAACTAACAACGTGAAGCTACAAGTTGATCATTTAACAAAATATCTTAGCATGTTTAGGAGCTTTGCATATGTATTCTAATAAATAAATTGATCCCATGTTATTATTTAAAAATTACAGCTTTCGATATTCAACAACAACAAAAAAAAAACGCGAAAAATGTTCAATCTAGCAGGAATGATGACAAATATGTCATTAAGTAAAATATGTATCTTTCTCACGTACTAAATATAAATTTGCAATCGGCTATGAATTTTCTTAACTAAATTATTTTAGAAAGACTGGAAATAATTTCCAATGCTTCAAAAAGTGTTATTTCGCAGTTAAAAGATGTCTTGAAACATATAAAAGCCCTGAGTAAAAATACTGCTTCTTGGGAAAGGAGAAAAGTGCTCCGAGAAGATAAATATATATCCCTAATAGCAAACAAAAACTAATATCTCACTCCGAATCTAATTGGTTCATAGGTCTCCACTGCTACCGGCGCTCGTGTATCTGCATGCAAGAACCACTTCATGACAATTGAGCCAAACTAGTTTGCAAGCACAGCAGCCTATGAAGTGCATTCAACTACAAACACGCCTTCACCGGGAAAGTCTTCTGTTATATACAGAACATAATTGTCGGAATCTTCAGCAATAGTCCAGAGTAATGTTCTCTGATAAATCCAAATCCACCGTGAAGAAAGGTTCAAAACACAAATTAATGCGGAAAGAGGTGAACATATTACTGGACACAGAATATGTGTGAAGCTTATCTGTATAGACGAGATGTCATGGAGTGTACAGGGATAAAAAAATGGCAAAAGACTGCCACTCATCTTTGAACCATGTAGCATTCTGTTAATGATATATTACACCTAGGTCTTCCTGGAGCATGTTCATATTTTTAGGATCCTGAGGGGTCATGGATTAAGTTATACACACATATACTATGAATGAATTCTCCAAGACTCAATAAAATGAAGAATTTATGCTCATGGAATGGTTTGCGCAGAACAAAAATTATTTTAAACATGCTTGATATTATCTCGACAGATTAGTTTTACTAAGAAATAACTTGCTTTGAACTGTGCAGGTGCTGAAACTTACATAAGAGCAGAATTGCGACAGAATACCACTGAGATCTTCTCTATAGTTTTACTAAAGTGCATATATTACTAATTTAAATTTGTATTTGAATACCAGAAGATGACACAATTTATTGAGTGACTAAACGACCATCATTCCATCTAGAAAGAATATTTCTCGTGACATTGGAAATTTCTTCAAAATGCAGATGATTTTTCCATTCTTTTCTTTATATTAATTCTCCATGTGGCAAAATCTTTATCATTTTGAAATTATATGAATTGTACTGTTCTTTTAATAAGTAAATCCCATTTCATTTCAATCCTCACTGTCTCTTGTAAAATATTCCAACGCTGTGATTGTTAATATTTAATTGTCATGAACATATATATATATATATATATATATATATATATTAATGTGTGTGGTTTTCATTTAACTTTCAATTACATTGCTCAGAAATGCATTAAATCCATATATTTCACAACCGTTATTCATTGAATATAACAATTATTACTTTCAATAATAAGTCATATATATATGTAATTAAATGGAATTATGTTGAAGCAAAAATAACACAAAAATTTCACATTTAGAAAAAACTGGGAAAGAAATAGATTTGTTCAGTAATACATCAGATAATTCAGCAATTCATTGATAGTAACAAAGGCGACATTGACAAAACATGGCAAACGTCCAGATAAAAGCTTTATTTGACCTAAGAAAACTTGCTAAAGAGGAGATAGACTCTTTTGTGATATCTGATTTGATATCGATTTGTCCTGCCATCGTTGAATAAAAATAGTGTTTTATTTATTTTTTATCAGACATTCAGTCCTAACATTAATTTGTTTCATATCTAAACGTCAGTAACTATAAAAAAAAGTTTAACCTTATTGACCACATATATGTAAGATGTATTTAATAAATTCACAGATGAGAATTGATATAATCTGAAAGAACATTTCAGTTAAATCTAACATATTTTTTTAAAAAAATAATAGTATAAGAAAAAAAATTATATATATATATATATATATATATATTATGTTTAAATAATTGGGAAGGTACAAATCTTCTGAATGTGTCTATTTTATATTTCATTTGAGTTTTATTATTCAATATTATATATATATTTAATTAAATGTAATTAATATCCTGTACTTTAACTGCCATTTATTCCTGATATCATTCCGATTATTCCTCTAATTTATGTAATCACATGCTCATAAAATCTATTCAGTTCCAGTATCCCACGCTTGAAAATAGGGATATTTCCTACTACTCTCTCCATATAGAATACCTAATGATCTTTCCATCTCATATCACTTGATCAGTATTGTTCTTGCATTTAACTTCCCAAACAAAGAAACTTTTTCTCTATATTGATTTAGCTACGAAGGAAAAAAGACGCAAGTAATTATTGTCTGTAACCAATTTCTCTATGTAACTGCCTCTCTGTTTTGTCTAAATGATTAGGGTTATAATTATAGTGTTTACGTCGTGATGTATGACTCAACTCAGATCAATGAATTGAAATGCATATTAATTAAGAAAGGATATGGAATGAATTAATAGATTTATATATATATACATACATGTAATATACATTTACACAGTTTTTAGAGTTTTTTAAATAAAAACAAATTTTGACAATGTGCTAAAAAGCAGAAAATTTTAAAAAGAAATCTAAGAACAGAAGAAAGTGAGAATCTTCTTCAGACAGCTGCAGTGACATTCAAATCATTGCCAAACGGACAGAAGGATCAAAACAAACTATAGAAAGCCTTAAATGTAAAAAAAAAAAAAAAAATATCACATATTTGTTAAATGTATTAGCTTTAATATTTTTCTACTTGTCCTATGATAAGACATTAGTAAGTAGTATTATAATATCTTTAGAAAAATATTCGTTTTTTTAAGTCTATAAATTCTGTTTTATATATTCAAATTATACGGATACGAAATATTTTTTTCTCGTGTTGAATTGATTTGGAAGGAAGTTATTCATTAAGTCAATGATTCATAACCTATGGTGTGGTACCAATGGAGAGGAACGAGTGTATTGAAATAAAAAAAAAAACAAGTAATGTTCCGAAAGTAAGTAACCTCACTTTTCTGAGAGAGCATATGGTGCACTAAATGAAAGAAACAACTACTATATGAATCCACACAAGTTGCTGGTTCAACAACAGAAGTAGCTGGAGCGAAGAAGGAATAACGCATGGGCAGAGGGACGAAGAATAACGTATACATTATATCACTGTACCCGAGACGTGCCCTAAACATGGTCGGTAATGAACGAGCGTGCTGTTATCCGGTATGAACAGGCAAGTGAGACTATTCATCCATGAACGCCTATAGACTATGCATGGTGAATACGTTATATCTCGTCGAATGGTTTGATGCTGATCTTGCTTGTTCATTGAAGGAAGTCAGAGTGTGGACGAAGTGGGCGTCCCTCCACATCTAAGCATGAAAACAACGATTTTAGAGGATAGGGTATGGTGTGAGAGGATATGCATAGAACGGTGTCAAACTTTGCGTCCACATTACATATTGGTGGTGCTCAGGTCCATCCGAAGCAATACTGATGTGGAGCAGGTGGGGCGAAGATTCCTTCCATCGCAGGCACCAAGTATTACCAGAGTGGTTTCTCGATACTAATCGCATACTGCGACAAATATCTCATTGTTGATTGCAATTATATAGCAAATCAGTACAATATGAATAGTTTATGATGGCGTAGTTTATTTTTTTATGGAATAAAATTTCTTTGTTAAAAAATAAGTGAATTTCACATTCAAAACACCACTCGAATTATTTAATAAAATGTAGAAATTCATTGAAAGGAAAACAAATAAAATTGCTCGCTGATATAATAGAAATAAAATATATTTTAACAATTATATAATACACCTTACAATATTACGGAGAAGTGTTGAGTATTGGATTTCACAATTAACTTAGCATAATCAATAATTATTAGTAATTAAGTTGGTCCTGTGATACAGAATATAGTTTTTCGAATGAACGTTTAATAACAGAAATATTACATCAATTTCTCCAGACGTTTCAGAATGTTAAGAGATAAATCGAACCTTCTCGAGAAGAGGCAGAATTGACCAATATGGTGAGGGTTACACAGAAAGCAAAAGGAATGCATCGATTCTGGTTTTGTTAATGAAGCGAATCAGTGTAGACAAATAACAATACATCTATTTATTCTTGTTTATTCGTTAAGTTTGAAATTATGGTGTTAGGCAGTTTTAGTGTCAAAATGCTCAAAATACATTATTATTGTATACATTGTTATTGCATGAGAAAGGATGTGAAGAAATTATGATTGAAAATTGGGCCACAGCCACTAAAAGAATAAAAGAAATTATGCTAAGAAACAAAATTTAAGGTTTTAATGATCATGTTTACATCAATTAGCATAGACCAATTGATTGGTACCAAAATTGGTACTTCATTTATCGTATAGAATTTTCAAAAATGAAGTGAAATAAATTAGCCTATTACATTATAAAGCTAGGAATCTTAATGAATCTTAAAACCTTTTAAACTTACTCTTAAAACGTATAACTATATTCTAATACATGCCATTCCTTCCTTATTATTTTTAACTATTTGTATTACGTGCTTATTCGGAAGAATCTCTGAGTTTTTAAATACCTGGACCAGATTTCAATGAAGGATATAAAATGAGTAAGCCGGTGATTGCGTAGGAGAGCAAAAAAGAAAATGGTAGTAACAGATAAAATTTGTCTTGATTTCTTAAAAATCAAGACAAAATCTTTAGTCTTGAATCAATCAAATCTTTAGTCTTGATTTTGACTAAAGATTCTGAAACTTTTTAAGCTGTAATCTTGAAACCTATCTTAGTTTTAAAAGTAATGAAAACATTAATTACGAGCAAATATAATCTGACTTGACAAATATAATCTGACACTGACTAATTATTATATCTGTATTTATTGAAAATTTAAGTTTTCGACCAATGAAAAAGTGTTAAATTCGATAAATTCAAACTAAAAAGTTAAGTTATCAATAAATTTATCTAAAACGTTGGATTTGTCACATTCTATTCCGAGTTCTCAACATGGAATTCACATGAATTTTTATAAACAATTTTTGATAAAATGGGGAATTTATTTTTTTTTAATACCAAAGATATGTTGAAGTTGGCAGATTGAAAAACGTAATTGAAATTGAACAAATTATCCACTTAAGTCTTATTTTCTTAGTATGAAGAATTTATTTTAATTTTAAATAAAAAATGGGCAACCTAAGAAATTTTTTGCATATTTGCGAATTTTCTTCGTAAGAAAATATATTAACTGTATGTTTTTTTTTTCTCTTTTGCAAGTTTTTCTCTTTTACAATCTTTTGATTTCTCCTTTCTTTTTTTTAATTATATTAACTTTATGGTTTATTTTTCTCCTTATTTTTGTGATTCCCTTTTCAAACAAAATATAATGAAAAAATAACAACAGTAAATAAAACATCTTTAAAAGTAGACAATTGATGAAAAAACTTTTCCTACCAATAATTGAAAGATCTAGATGATGTAGTTCAAATATAAGGAATGAAATATTTTAAAATCTTTCATGTTTGGAAATACAAAATAAAGAAAATTACATTAAAAATTGTATTATTCAGAAAGATTAGGTGAACGTGTGTATGTGAATATATATATAATCTAAACTTATGTTTCATTATTTAGCTTTTCACCAAAGCTTTGCACAGAATCTTTGAGAGAAAGCCATTGGTTGTACATTGTTTTACTCACCGCTTTCAGTTCCAGGTTAAATGATCGATATGTCAAAATTAACAATTTTCATTGTTGACAAAACTAAGATAGTCATATCTTCAATTACGAAGAAGTAAATGTTTTAATCACTCAAAGTTTTCACAATGTATTACAATTCTTTACTTTCAAATAATATCCTTACGCAGGAAACAATTTCTTTCTAAATCAAGAGAAAATATATAACTCAAGTGAGAGACTTCATATGAGATATTAAGAGACATTCAATCACTTCAAAGAGATAATGTGTACGTCATTTTCAACTATTCTTTATCTCATTAAATTATCATATATAAAGAGTTTACCAATTTGCATAAGAAGTGCGACTAAAATTACAAGAATACATTCATATTCTGAAACACAGCCTTACAATACTTGTTTTTACTCAAAACTCCCACATCTCACAATTCCCATATTGATCTTTTGCTTGCGCATCTATTTTCTGCAGAAAATGCTTAAATTTTAAATTTGGAGCACGTGTTGTAAGTAGACTTTTGGAACCGATAAATATTATTCCTCTTATTCCTCTCCAAAATAAAAATAAAAAATAACTAAACTCTTCTACCGGGTGAAGTATTTGTTTTCTTATTTCGATAGAGAACGTGACTTCTTAGCAACAATTGAGCTCCAGCAGTTTTGATAAACAAGTCAATTCAAAACACGTTATTTAAAATGTCAATTTTCCCATAAGTTATTTTTCCGTTTGCGGTTGAGTTTTACAATTTAAAAAATAGGGTCTCATTTAAATCTTGCATTATGGCCTTATTAATGAAGAGATTCGTGCGTTTGTCTTAAATTTTATTTTAAACCGAATTACATTTTAAAGGAATCGGAAATAAATTGATCTATGGCAAAAGAATCAATTTATTTCATTTACAAGACAAAATGAACGGAAAAACTTACATAAAATGTGAATCTAACTCATTTTTTGTTTCGATATATATATATATATGTATGATATATATATATATATGTATGATATATATATATATATATAATATTTTTTTTAATTATTTTTAACACCATTCTTCTCAAGCATAAAACTACTTTGACTTTATAGTTTAAGTTGCACTTTTATGCGATTCTAGGTATGAGTTTCATTAGCATATGGAGTCTTGATAAATAGTACTCGCCGTGTAACCGGGGATGTTGCACGTTAAATCTGTCGATGCTCAAAGTCCTCCCGTCGGCTTGAAGTGGAAGTTAGGAGGGGGCAAGCCAGTATATATGTAACCCTCGTCACTTGACTGAGGCTAAAAATTAAGAGGTTCGTTTCCAATAACCGTCGTGTTGATTCAGGTGCAATGTTAAGGAAACTAAACCAACACTAAATTTAAAAAAAAAAAAACAGTAATACAAAATTCAAGAATCATGAAGAGTGGGTGAACGGTGCTTTTCTATCACATTTTTTATAACCTCTACAGGCCAATTATGCACCTAAATGACTATTTATATTATTCCAATTTATATTAGAGCCCCCAAACTGTTCATCGGTTACTAATCAGCTTTAGCGTTCAAGAGAACAAAATACATTCAAGACAAGGAAGAACTCACCTTACGCGATCAAGAACTAAATGTTACCTGAAGCATTTTCCATGATCCCTAGCGCTCTTACTTTAGACGAGACAAGGCGTCTCCTGGCAGAATCCAAATAAATTATTTCCATCAGTTCCATTATGTATCACTGATTCAGTTAACAACACGTTCATTCTAACTTTTTTAAATATGTAAATCTTCTGAAAAAATATAATAATAATTTACAATTAAATTTATTAAGTTAGTAAACCCAAAAGCGAAGAAAATGTTCATACAGCTCATGGGTGTGTCGATGTACATTGACTCTTAAAATATTCATAATCCTTTCATTAAAAAAAAACGTAAAACTTTCAGAATGTTTTAATTAACTATTTAAAACTATAATGCATTCATAACTCAATTTACTTTTGTCCCGATAAGCACTTAGTAAAGTTAAACAATAATGAACAAAAAACGTATCTATGAATAAAAATAAAACAAAAAAAAATATATTGGAAGAAGTATTCAGAGTCACAACATTAAATTAACTATTTTAAATTAGACATGTTTAAAATGAAGCATTCAAAATGGTGAATAAACATTCATTCTAATATGAAAATATTATTTATGGAATAATAATATTTCATTTTCTTGTGTTTATTGTTGAAACAAAATATTAGCGTTAATCACTGATACTCACAAGATCAGTAGAAAGTAACAACATCAACCTGTGTTTCTTTATATGTTTCAGATATTTTTGTATATGTAAACAGTTATGGATAAAGATACTGACAATAGCTTGATAAATATTGCAGTTATTAGTTATATCTTGTTATTGCTTAAAATGCTTAAAATAATAGTAATTACTTAAAATATTAATTTTTTCAAAAAAAAAACCCAATTTCAAATTCCTTTAAAAATCCTATTACTCAAATTTAGTATTTTTTAATCATATTTTTTCTCAATTTTTCAGAATTTCACAAAATTCTGTGCATAAGCTTGGTTGTATTTGCGTAATTTATAAATTCATCTTTTTTTATCAGACACTATAAAAACAGTAGGGAAAAACAACTGTATCTAAATTTACCGATAATTTTTCAGAAAAAAAAACCATATTTCTAAATTCTGAATACTAACAAAGGATTATCAGTCATTATGCAAAATTACAAGAAAATGTCAAAATGTAATACTGATTACAAAAATACCCTTGGTATTTAGAGTGCATAACCGTGCATAGAAAAAGCTGATAGAAAACCTTTTAAAGTTTTGAAGGTAATGAAAAGTATTTCATACTCGCATACTATTCAAGAAAATTTAAACACTATAAATTATGTAACTAGAACCATTGAAATTTCAACATACAATCGGAAGCATCATAAAAATAAATTCTATTAGTAACCTTTATTTGGATTTTTTTTTGTCATTTTGGGGTCACCTTATATCTCTAATCTATTGTAATCATAATTTTTTAAAAAAAAAAGGTTAGTAAATGCCATTATATAATTGATTCAAAAAAGTGCATAAACATTTCACTAAAAGTTAAAAAACTATTTAAGCCAACTTAACCCTGTTTCATTAGTAATTTAATGTTTTCATTTATTCTTTTTTTAATAAGTTCTTTGTAACATTAAGCTATAATAGACAAAACGTAGTTGTCTATTAAATTTTTTTAAAAAAAATATTTTACTAAGTATTCAAAACAGACTCATTTAATTAAAAATTTGTAATTAAAGAGGGTTTAAACGATATATTTAAGTTCTTAATAAACATTAGTTCAAATATGGCCTTTTTTTTATAAAGTCTGTGTAATTTTATTTTTAGTACTGAAGCATAGGGTACCGTTATTAGTTTGCTCGGGAAATTATAATAGTAATTAATAAATTCACCCTGAGCATCTTTATATTTACAGACACATCTGTATATATTAAATATCCATGATAAATATACTAGTAATAACTCGATAACAATATTTCGAATATATTATTACTCACAATGATCATAAATTAGGCGTTTGATTTTTAAAGTATTAATGTATGAGATATTAAGGGTTCTAAGAGGCCGAAACAAGATATCAATTTTTTTTTACTTGAAAATTAACTATTTTTTATATTGTTGTACTAGAATTGAATATATTTTTAAATTATTGAATTTCTTAGGGAATAATTAATCCATGCTTAATTACTATACAGCAAATCTTAATTCTTGTAATTAAATTTTTAATGGGAATTTTGATGCTGTTTAAGTGAATTTGTCACTGCTCCAAATGCTTGTTTATATAATTATATATTCCATGAAAATTTCAGTATCTTCAAATGGCATATCAATAGTTTTGAATTTTTTTAAATAATTCATAGCTCTGATCTTTCTCCATGTTCATCAATATTTAGTTTTCCTTATTTCATATTAAAATATTATTCAGTAGAGGTATTTGGATTTCATTTGATAAGAATTGTTATAGCAATTTTTATCAACTCAACTAATTTCCAATCATTCATTAAAATTAACGTTTAGAATGCTAATTTTAATTTAATTAAAATCAGTGGTGCACGATAAGTTAATGTTGTTATTATCCTTATCTGAATTCTAAAGCCTCGGAAAAATTGTTGTTTATAGGGAGCTTATTTTCAGATATTAATTGTTTAATTAATTGTAGTTATCCATATTTTACAAATTGTTCATGATTTTATTTAAATTTAAAATTAATTTGTCCACTAATTGCAAATTTTAAATCCCGAAGGAATCGTATCCCCATTTTCCCTTTAGTTATTAAAGGTGTACAACACACGCACAAATAATTTTCTACAAAATCCATTGTAATCACTCTTCGGTTATTTCTTTTTTTTCCCCCTTTCCTTTTCAGGGATTCTTAGGAAAACTCATTTTCTATCTCAACGGATTATCTATATTTACCTGCTTTATAATTACATTTAGTCCTCTTTTACAAATCTGCAGTTATGAAGTGACGGAGAGGAAAGCTATGATACTCAGAGCCTTGCAATCATCATACAGTGATTTTTAATTTTGCACGATCACTAAATGCAGGAACAAGCTGGGCGTTATTGAACAAATAAATCCCGAAAGTGTCCCCAAGTAACACAGAAGAAAAGGCACCTAAAATTCTTTTAGGTACTTTCGACTTATCCCAGGCAACCCCTTTGAATGAGATAATGAAGGGAAAAATAAAGGGCTGCGTGCTTATGGCATAGCTCCACGTTCTTCTTCCTATCTTCAGGTACAAAAATACACTCCAGAACATAGCAAATAGCACCAAAAAACGAAGCGAGCTGCAATCGCGAAAGATTACGATAAAGTTGAATGCTGTAATGATATGCAAATGTTCCCCTTTTAGTTCCTCAT
>BMAW01099312.1:0-92471 GCA_019974015.1 Nephila pilipes | reverse complement strand
ACCATGCACTACTGATGAGGAGGAATCTTTATGTGTTGTTTCAGTTAATCTGTGGAGTATGCTTTGTAGACCGATTGAAGAATCGTGGCTGAGGAATCTCCTAGAGGTTTCGGCCTGAATCTAGTGAAACAGTTGAAGTCTGTCTTTTGAATCTCAGTTTCGGGGATTGATCGGAAAATCGACTGAAATCTGCCGTCACTTGAAATAGAGCGGGAGGGGTGATTTTCTAGAAAGCAGCGAGTATCTCCCGAAATTGTCGGAACCTGCTGTGTAAATGCAGAACATTATTGTGGAGACTGTCCGCAGTGAGTTGTAATAAGCTGGTGAGCTAAGCATTGCTGAAATTATCGTGACTGTTAAAGAAAGTGTGTTTTGTTCCTGTTTCTGTGTCGCTAAACTATGCAAGTGCTATGTATTTGTTGTACTCTTATTGTCAAAGCTGTGCTACCTGTGTATCATCTTGAAAATTTGCAAATAAATTGTGATATGTGGTTATCCTCTGAGTTGGATTTGATTTGCACTCCAAACACACATTGAGAGAGGAAATAAATTTATCTTAACAATATATATATATATATATATATATATACACATGTGTGTCTCTATTAGAATGAATAATAAATAAGAACGAAAAACAATAATATCTTGCGGAAAAATGATACAAAAGTGAGAAATAAAATTAATTCATCTAATATGTATTACCTAAATATAACTGTTAAAACATGAAAATGGTAAAGTTTATGTATAAAGAAGATTCGGTGTTTATTTTACACCAGGTATAAGGAAGAATTTTTAAAGTTAAGACTTAACAAAACTGTTTTCTCACATATATAAAAGTTCGTTATCTAATATACATAACTATTAGGATACAGCATTATTTTTTATAAAGCTTCAGTAATGTCAGAATTTTAAAGAAGGTACATAGTTACAGAAAACGAATTAGAAACTAAATAGTTACTTTTATTTACATAAAACATAAAAGATCTCAAATTGAGAAATAAAATAAAATCAGCATTAGTTTAGGTTAATTTAAGAATAATGGAACATTAGTTTAGTTAGAAATATGATTTCCAAATAATTTATTCACGAACAAGAAATTGAAATTGATGTACACAATATTAATTAAGAATTAAAGGTAGTGCTATTTGGCGATATCATCACCGATGGTAAAAGTACAATGCCCAACATTTGTACGGTATTAATAATGAATCTTGTACAAACTTATATTTAGATGGATAAAAAGATCATGTCTGCTTTTAAACATATTTAGTTTAACTCTTTAGAGAACCTGGTCTAGCAGGATTAAACGGATTGATTAAGTGTATAAAATTATGGTATTTAAAGGAATATCGATAAGAAAAAGCATTATAGGATTACCTCAGCTCACGATCCTTCGAGGAAATATTTTTCTGTAACTCTCTAGTTAATGTAAAACTCACTAAATTTTATTTAACTGGTGCAAAATATGAAATTTTGATCTGTCTTTAATTCTACTAATTCTGTACATATTTACCATTCTTACTTAAACAAAAACATTTTTACCAATACTTTGATATAAAATCCTAAAGAAAAGGTCTGCAATCTTTTCTTTCCTTTTTCAATTCTAACAATTATTTTAACCTCCGTTTTCTAACAGTAAATACACTTGGAAGAGTACATGCCTAAACGTTAAGCTGTCCACAACTGGTTTCGATGAAAGACATAAAAGGCGAATGGAGGAACAGGGTAAGGAAAAGTAAAAAGAAGAAAATAATAGTAACAGACAAAAGTATTGATTTCGACAGAAGAATCCGGAGCGATCGAAACTACTTTGCTGAAACTTGTCCGACTTTTACGAGTGATGAAAATAGTAGTTACGAAAAAAAAAAAAAGATTCAAGTGACTTAAAAACCGCGAATGGGGAATGTATCTGTACTCAATCAAAACTAAATCCCTTTAGATACGACAGTGTTTGCGCGTATACTTATTGATAAATTATGGAAAAAATGAAATCGATTATGGGTCAGTTTTTGAAAGTTATGCACAGTTACGATTTTAAGTTGTTTTTGATGAAATGGATAAATTGATTTTTCTCTTTGATGTAGGGAAAATGTTTTTGAAAGGAGGAAGCAGACTAAAATCATTATTCATTTCTCTCGTAAACTCTATTCCTTATTTGATGAAATTGAAAGAATGTTTCGTATGTTCAGGACTTTAAGTGGAAAATTATAATTTGAAAATACATATTATGTGAAACATTAGTACACATTTTAATAGCAGCTTATAGAACAGGTATCTAGAACTTTCGTTAAAGTTTTCAGAGATACTTTACCTCTAGTATATAGAATACAAATATATATATATATATATATATATATATGTGTGTGTGTGTGTGTGTGTGTATGTGTGTGTGTGTGTGTGTGTATTTTTTACATAAAACTAAAATTACCATATCAATGAATTGAATTAATTCTCTTCTAGAATTGGCTAAAAGGAATAAAATAATGTCTTGTAATATAATTTATTCTCATATTACTTTAGGTATATTGTTAAAAAACATTTTTAAATATTTAAAGAGCTGAATTCCCATGAGTTTTCTATTTCAATCTTTCGATTATCAAATAACAGCCAAACATGCTAAAAATTTAACAACAGCCAACAAATGGAAACTTGATTACAAATTTTTGCATTACATGAATAAAATTTAAAACAAAATAATATTAAAAATAAATTTATGCAGTTTTATAATGGCCATCAATAGGATGACAAATCAGATAATCGTACACTATAATAAAAAATTATCACTGAACTCCAAGCAAATCTTCAATTGTTCTAAAAACACATATATGTAAGATACTTACAGCAAAATCTAAATCATTGTTATAATTGTTAATTCTTCTAAAAGAAATCTGAATATTAAAACTTCATTTTTTCAATTAAAGCTCATGTTTATCGTATATTCAGGAAAGAAAAGTGGCAGCTCAGGTGTCGTTCTCATCACTTGACTGAGGTTCAAAATTACGAGGTCCGCCGCCATTACCCTCATGTTGCTTCTAGTGTGACGTTAATAAAAAAAACTAACATAAAACTAAACTTATCGTATATTCATGTTAATCACAAAATGTTCCAGTTCTAATATAAAGTTTATCAGAAGTAGGTTTTAAATTAAAGTCAGATTTATATAGAATACATTATATAAAAATACATGCATAATTAATATAAATACATGTCCTAAATAAGCATAATTTTCATATATTCATATACATTGGATACAATACTTTTAAAATTGCAGTATATTTGATTAATATATATTTTATTTTAAACATTAAATTTTAAAAATAACTTGAAGAAATAAATTTAATTTAAGTAATTTTTAAATTCTGATAATTTTAATTTTGTTTAACTTATTTTATTTTTTTCTTTCAAATTTAATAAAACGATTACAACTATTTGAATTTTATTTATGAATACACTCACAAACAAACACACACACACACACACACACACACACACACACACATATATATATATGTAATGTGAGCGCATAAATATCTAGATGAGTTTATGAATACGTGCTATTTTAAAATTTATAAGATACTTATGCATAAATTACTTGTGCGTTTACAAGAATCTTATACTAATATCCTTTAATTTAGACACTTCGAGTTTCATCGAGTTTTTGCCTATGATTCTTAATTGTCGGAAACTATGTTGGTACACCACTTTTAGACCTTAAGCTTTTGGTATTCTTACTAATCTGCTCTGTACTGAAATCTGCTTTCTTTTTTGAACCTTTTAACTTAGGAAGATTCAAATACAGAACATTTACACGAAGGTGTAGAAAGCCTACGAAAGTATTCTTAGTTGCGTTGGGGAAGCAAACAATGCATCAGCATTCACATGTGCTTTAAAAACTTTGCTGAAGAACTAATTTCTTGGTCAAAATTGATTGAACAAATCTAATACTAAAGAACATCTTATTTGTAAATTTCTTGATCTTGATTTTATAATCCTCACTAACCGTGTCTTTACTCGGTTAGTGAAAGTCTTGCTTCTGGATTTTGAAGTCCTAGTAGAACAATCACCATCTATTGATGTGCGACTACTTATTTATGAAGGGATTCTACATCTTTATTTGTATGCAGCTCGCTCTCTTGTTTAAAACATTTTTATTACTCGGGACTTTTTAAATAAAAAGAATTTTATATAAAATGTAAAAAAAGGTAAGAAACAATATGCACTATATAGTTCAAATTTTTTTTGTCAATTTGTCAAAGACAGATATCGGACGACGCTCAAAATTACTACTTTAAACATCGATATTTTTTTTTTTAAGAATTTTGATTTTTTTAAAGAAAAGATGAAATAATGTTCTCGGGAGAGTGCTTTACTCTTTAAATCTAGAAAATAATGTACATTTGTAACTGTACTTCAAAATGTCATCCATGAATGACGTTTAAATATACAGAGAAATTAGGATAAAAGTTATTTCCTGTAGGCTGTAATAAACTTGTTCTTGTATATAAAAAACGGAAATGCAAATTAAAATGTAATTTTCAAAAACAAAAGATTAAATAATGATCTTAGCAGACTGATTGATCTTCAAATATATTAATTACTTTAAATGTGGGACTGTACTTAAAAAATGTCCTCCACAGCTGACGTTTTATATGTACAAAGAAATAAAGATAAAGTAGTGCCCTGTAGAGAGCAATTAACGTTCTTGTAAATAAAAGTATATGATGGTAGAATGAAATATCTCTCAAAATAAGAGTAAAATAGTGATTTTAAAATACATTTTAATTGCCCGAACCTTTAAGCAAATAAAATATTACAAGTGAAATAAATCTTTCACGTACTTTTTAAAGATAAGATTTACATACTTTATCTTGTAAGAATTAACATAGTAAACATCTCTTACATAATAAATAGTATTAATATACTATTTATAAAATGCTGAAATTAATGTTTTTTCATCTACAATACTTATTTATCTCACATTCGGTACATTTAATAAGTTGACAATTAGAAAAATAAAATGGCTAATTGAAAAAAGAATACGGATGCTGAAAAATCAATTTGTTAGAAATAAGCTTATAAAATTATAGTTACAGCAATACTTTTCATTTTGTAGATAAATACATATGTATCGGAAAATGTTAGCAAAAATCCCAAATAAAAAATATCTATTAACATGCTTGTAATTTTTTAATGAATTCAGAGCTGAAGAAAGGTTTAAGAAATGATTATCGAATCTTACGAAACAAAAAAAATCCGTTAGCAAAGCAAAATAATGATTTCTCATAAATATTTGACCATCTAAGTAATAAAACCATAAATATAAAGATAATCGCTTACCATGAAAGGGCTGAAAATGTGATATTAATTAACACGAAATAAGAATTCTGTGTCAACTGAATATTATTTAATTTATATATATATATATATATATATATTCTTTTAAAACGTAAAAAAAATTCTATTCATAAATAAAAAGTATCGGTTCTCAGTTCTAGATAATTTGATTATTTTTATTTCTTAGACGGAAAAAAATAAACAATTGTTGGTATTGTTACTAGGTTGTCTGTCGTTCGTCCTTGATAGAACTGAGTAATGGGGATATTTGATAGAGACAGATAAAACTATGCTGCGCCGATATTCAACTGTGATTTAGACATTTAAAAATATAAATAAATAAAAATAAGTAAGTAAATAAAATAAATAAAAATAAGTAAGTAAATAAAATAATAAAAATAAGTTAAAAAAAAGTAAAATGAAGTTAAATAAAAATAAATGAATAAAGTTTAAAGAATGAAATAAAAATTATAAAAAATTGTTTGTGAAAAAAGAAGGTCGAAGGTAGAAATTGTTCGGTTGTATTGCAAGGGAGAGCGTCATCTATAATTACTAAAGACAGAACACCCCATGGCAAGGAGAAAAAATCTCCAAGATACCTCTGGTAGGTGTTGGCTGTACTTATTTATTAAAAGTACGCTCCCGAAGATTTGCATTTGAGTAGGTATACATTTTAGCATTATTCTAAAAACAGTTTTATTTGCGGTTAGATTTCTAATTGGGTGTAGAATATGTAGAAATCAGTGATATTTGTGTTGAAATCAATGAATAACTTTGGTTAAAAACGAAGTTTTTAAACAAGAGTTTTCTTTGAAACTTCTCACTTTGCGTAATATAATTTTGTTTACCTTAAGTTTTAAGAACAAACAAAAAATTTGTGTCAAATTGAATTTATTCCATAATTTGTGTTAATTTATTTTATTATTAGAGGTTTATTAAATTTATCACCTAAAATAAATACATGTAAAATTTTTCAGTTAATTTATGCATTATTTTAAGCAACATGTAATTAAAATTTAAGAAAACGTCAAATATGATATTAAATAGAAAATTTTTAAGCTAAATGTAATGAAAAATAAATAAAACATTTAATTACATAAATTGAACGTTATAACAGCTACATGTAACTAAAATTAAAGCAAACGATAAATAATTTAACGATGGATTTGGCTAACATTTTGCGACTTGGCGTGACATTTGGTGTAAGTCTTAATTCTGTAAATAAAACGTTTCAATCAATTAATTTTTATTATTCATAATTTAACTATCATATTCTAATCCAAAATAATCGTATAGATATTTCAGCTTAATTGAGCCCTTTAAGTTGTGAGAAAAAAGTTCTTAAAGTTTTGAACCTGAAAAAGTTACAATGTGAGTCATATAAAACCCATTAATTATGTGTAAAAATATAGTGACTTTTATGTTTTTTTTCAGTATTTTAAGCATTTTGTTTAATTCATTGTATCAGTAAAAGAATCGGCTTGAAAACAAAGCTGCTAAGTTTTTGTAATATGCAAATGTAGAAAAATAAATGTCAAATTGCAACACCTCTGTATAGTTCCATCACTTTGATGTGCATTTATTAATAAATCTTTAAAACAGTCATGAAATAATAATAAAACGTCATACAATCATGATAAAGAGGTTATTTTATTCAGATCTATGAATATTGAGAGATAAAATCCTATCCTAAAATGTAAATCTAAAATATGATTATATACATCTGATTTTAAAGATTAAACTTAATAACACAGTTAAAAAACGAGTTTTCTTAGCATGAGTCTTCTTTAAAACTTCACACTTTGCGTAGCATAATTTTTTATACCTTGAATTTTAAGAGTATGCATATATATGTATTATTTTTCTCAAAAAAATTAAATTAAAAGTAAAAATTTATTTTTCATTAATTTTTTAACAAAATAACAATTAAAAAAAGGAGTGTTTAAGCAATGATTGCCTCACCTGGCCGACAGATATGGTGACTTGGCGAGAGAATTGGAGTAAAATTTAATTATTTTAATAATTAGTTTTAATCAATAATTTTTTATTGTTCAAATTAAACTATGATATTGCCATCCAAAACAATCGTGTATGGGAAATCTCAGTTTAATTGAGTGCTTTAAAATGCGAGAAAAAGCTTTTAAAGTTTTCACCCAGAACTACAATATGAGTAGAAGAAAACCCAGTGAAAAGATTACTTGTCGGAAGCGATTTAGTAGGGTGAAAGATCTTAGAAGGTTAACGATGGATACCCGGTTTACTGAATCTACGCAAATCTTTCTTGGATAAAATTTATTAAAGTGTGCATTTGCTTTCATAGAACTATTTTAATGAAAAATTAATGAAATGATGGACGATTTTGAAACATTTGTCGACAATTATATGTCTAAAAGGACAGTGCAATAAACATCAGATTTTTGCTCAAAAATATGTAATTGCTTTATTTTTTATTAAGTATGTGTAATTATTTGAAATGTGAATAAAATATTTTATTGGACGTATTGGTAATACATAATTTGTAATAACTAAAGGTGTATGTAGAAACAGGAAATTAAATTAAAAAATTAGACGGCATCAAAATTATTGTTAATTTTTTTTATCATCTATATTGCTTTACACGAAAAAGTAATTCAATCTCTCTCAGTTATATGTTAAACCCTTTTAAATGAATACCGTTATCCAGCTGTTTTATTAATATTTTTTTTTTGTTTTTGCCCTAATATATAGAATAGAAATAGACATTCTTAAGTAAAACATATTTCGTAGAAATGTTTAATTAAGTTATGTTATGTGTGAAATATATATCTCAAAATATTCTTAAGAATCTGAAATCATACTTTTGTTTCCCTAAGCATTTTAAATATAATTTAAAAATGTTCTTATAAAGAATTAATTAATATTTTTATGCAATAATGTAACGTAATACCTACAAAAGTGATGTTAAATGAAGATTATTCATTATAACATAACTTTATTTTTATGTAAATTGCACTATAAAATATAGCAATTATTGGCTTTATATAACATTCAGTATCTTGCAAAATTAATTGGTACATTTAAAGTAAAATTTCTTAAAACTTCTGAGATGTTTTGTTAATTTTCTTCTTCTATTAATACCTTCTTCAATTTAGATGATTGAAATAATTATTAAATCAGATTTAACAATCCTTTAATTTACTTTTTTATAACTTCGAAATCGAATTCAATATCTGCGTAGTTTTCTCTGCAAGATAATAGTTTGGACATGAAAAGGAAATTATTAAATACTATCGTAATTTGAAATAAATAGATGTGCTTAAAAATATTACGAATTTAATCCTCCTCTTGAGGTCTTAGACATTGCTTTCTGCTGGGCACGGAAAAAAACAAGAAATAAAGAATTGTCGACTGTGTTTCAAACAAATCACGAAGAAAAGCTTTGAACGCTTTCTGTTTTTCAATGAATGTAAAATGCAACAGCTAAGGAGAAGAAGTCATAACGAAAGTGTGAATTTGAAAGACATTTTGAATTGGCTTGTTTATCAAAACTGTTGAGGTTGAACTGCTGCATGGTATGTACGGTAATCACGTACACATAAGAAATAAGAAAGTAAATATTTCAGTTTGAGAATGTGTGTGTCTTCATCTTTTCTCTTACTTTTCTTCTTTTTGAAACGTGGTAAGAATTTGAAATTCTAGAAGAAATATATATATCAGAAAAAATAAGAGAAATTTGAAACATATTGTTAGCAATTCCTAATATATTGCCAATGTCTTATTCCAGAAAATATATTGAATATTCTGGAGTTCCCACTGTCTCAACTTGTGTTTGTTGCTTAAAACTGTTTAACACAACTTCTGCATAAGCTGAGATATACTACTTGGATATTTATAATGTAGAACTTTAAGTTAGACAACTCTTATTATGCGTATAGTTTTTAAAATTATAACCAGCAATTCTAAATATGATGAATCCTGTGGAATAAGTTTACAAAAACGCTTTAATAATCAAATCCAGCAGAAAATAGAAATTTACTTATATTAAAAATTTCGAAAATCGAAATTCTAATCAGAAAATTCTTTTTCATTATATGTAAAGTATTTAAATAACAAATGCTGTTCTGGTTCGGGCTACAGAAATTTCCTGCAGCTTTAGTTGTTTTCACAAAATCGGAAAAATAAAATATATTTTCAGAACTATTTGGGAAGTGTTTTAATATTTGATCATACGTTATATAATTATATTTAACATCTCAAAACTAAAAACAAATGTAAAATGTCGAGGAATAATATTGTCATTAAAAAAAGACATTCTGAATTTGTAAAATCAAACAAAATCAGCACTTATTATCGTAAAAAGATATTTTTAAACAGAATGACATTTAAATCTGTAAAGCAATATTAACTTTGTTAAATCATAAAGAAAACATGTTAGGATTCCTGTTATTATTTGGTGTTTTTCTGATTAAGGTGTTGTTTCATGTCTTCCTAGTCCAAAAACCTTATACGAGGTTCAAGACACCATGTCGCTTTAACAATACCACGAGTTCATTTCCCCCTCACTCCACAGTTATCTCGGTGAGGTGCCAATACAGTCAATGAGATAACAGAAGCAGGACGGGAACAAGGACAAAATGAATAAGAATTTTCTTTGTCGGTGAATTTCAAGCTTTTGATGTGGCCACTAAATAGTCTAACCAGTGCTATCTGTGCAAATCTTGTACCTTCGGATTATAAATACAGATAAGGACGATTTCCATCTTACTAACCGTAAGCGGGAGGGACTTTTCAAGAAAAAAATTATTTTGCCCTGTGGATAGAAAATAACCCGGAAACAAAATGTTCAACAGAAGCGGCAGAAGGAAGAGCACTTTCCTATTTCGCAATAAAATCTGCCATCTCATTACTGAAAACTCCAACACGGGCGGGAGGGATTCAATTGAATGCAAACTCTGCTCTTCTGTGACTGCTTAACAATTTTAGAAATAATTTTTTGACCGTTTTTTTCTAGAATTTTTGGCCATTTTTTTAAGTATAGAATTGAATTCATAAAGCATCAAATTCATGACAACGGGTAAAAAGCAGCTTCTATTTTAAACGAGAAACTACAGGGGAAGAAAACTGACTTTGCCTCACTGTTAGTGTTAACTAGCAACAGTGCCCTCCATGCCTTGGGTGGCTCTGCCAAGAGAATACACTCCCGACTAATTCATAGACTAAATTTCTAGGAATAAATGTTACTATTTTCATTAATGAAATACTCTATTTAGATTATCTTCGTTACATATTGTTCCTTTCATCAAAAAAAGAATGTGTCAACTATCGATAACAACAGTTTTAAAAGAAACTTGAAATATGATAGAAACTCTTAATTGAACACTCTCAGCATGTACTGCAAAGTATTCAATAGAATTCTGTAGCAACTATTTTGTGATAATTGCATGATTCTTTTTGAAATTGTAAATTTTCGAATACAATTTGAAATACCAGTCATTCAACTTCTAAACTTTGATCAAATGAATAAATTCTATATGAAAATACAAGAATCGTGAAACTTTGTTACGGAATAACACAAGTGTATTCCTTTAATGGTCCCTATAAGAATTTTTATAATATTATTTGATTCAAGAATTATTAATTATGTAAATAGGAACTACTATACAAATATAAATGCAGTTATTATATATTGATTAAAGAGAGTAGTTATAGGATAAGAGGTGTATGAGAGAGAGAGAGAGGAACTATAGGTAGAAGAATGATAAGAGAGAGCAGTTAGCGTTCAAAAGGTTGGATGAACTAGCTATAGGAGATGGATGAAGAAGAGGAGTTACTAAACAAGAGTTTGTAGGAATAAGTGATTGGAGATTGAAGAAAGAATAATTTGTTAAGAAGTTTTAAGACTTTAACCAATTTGCAAATTTCTAAAATCAAAAATTTAAAATAAAAATTTAAGCTCATGTAACTTGAAATTGATCTGGAAATAAGTTCTATAGTAACTAAAACTTTCAAAATTAATTTAAATTTTATTTAAATTGTGGCATTTTTCTAAAAATGCAATGAGGTGATAATTAAGAAATTATAAGACCATTTGAAAATATTAATATATTACTCTTCACATCAAAATCATAATAAAAATCTTAGAAATATTATTAAAAGACCACATTTCCTTAGAAGCAAAGGTGCAGGTCGTGATTGTGTTATCCACAATTTATTTGAAGGTGCCATGCAGGGTAAGAGCTATATGAGGAAAAAGTGAGAAACTTTTATTTCATAAATGTGTGATAAATCTGAAACAGATGTACTTATAAGTTAATGAAGTGTTCTGAAACCATTATTTACAATGGCAAAAATAGAAAAAAATGACTCCTAAAAAGTAAAATAATCTAAAGGTAAAATGAATTTCAACAGCACGGGACAACCAAGAATTTTTTTTTAAAAAAAATTATGAAATATAAAGGCATTTGACATTAAAATTCAGAAAGTTTGAGAAAAATATATGTCAACGATTGTGGAAAAGTTTAAATCAAATACTAATGCAAAATTTATAAAAAAATGAAAATATATATTCTATCACTATTCTATATTACCTATCAATCTATTCAAATATTATCTCGAAAAAAGTCAGAAATGGGCTAAAATTGTCATGCTATAGAGTGATGAATGAGAACGAATTATATTTTTTGATAAAGAAAAATTTATCTTGATGATACTGATAGCTACACACAGTATTGGCATGACTTGAGGAGGGAATCAAAAGAATGTATCAGTCGATAAAGATGAGGTGGATTAGTAATGATATGTGTGTGTGTGTGTGTGTGTGGGAGGCCTTTAGTTATGATGGATTGCGATTTACAGTGAATTTTGGGTGTAAGGATTATGATCAATATCAAGCTATATGATATTATTATCTGATACCATTTGGGCCTTTACTAGGTGTATCGAGCTGGATAATTTTGCAGGATTATGTTTCTAGCCATACATCTAAATCCCACAGGATTGGATAAGAAAAAGTAAATGCTTTGCCAATGCCAAGTATTTGTCTAGAATTGAGCCCCGTGGAAATCATTTGGGGTATATTATGACACACAGTTTATGTTAAAGATAAGTAATTTTCATCATCCTTTGAACTGGAAGTAGCCACATTAGAATAATAGCACTTCTTGTCTGAAATTGAACCTAACCTATTAGTCATTTAAATGATATACTAAGTGTTAGAGATTAATAAGAAAAACGGAGAACCAGTATCATATTATGTTCCATACATTTTTTTCAATTTTACTCAATTAGTGTTATAGCATGTTAACAGAGAATTTTCATTTTTTTTCTAATAATTTCTACAACTTTATTATTTGTTTTTTTTTTCAAATTTATTGAAATTTTATTGTAGTAACTGTATGGTAGTCTTATATTTCAATTGGTTAAATTAAATATAAACATTTATTTATTTTCTAATTTTCAAAAATATTTTCGAAATTATACATTTATAACATTTATTTACTTCATAATTTAAAAATAAAAATGTTTTTGTCGTTTCTTAACGAACTATATTAAACAGGAGTGTACAAAAAAATATAAAATAGAAAAAAAAATGTTAAAGTAGATTCTATTAATTACTAACTCAGATCCAGCTCTGCACAATGTCAGATAAGTAAAAACTTATTATATTAATAATTTAGTTCGTGAAACAACAGAATCTACAAACCAGATAATATAAATATTGGTTTTTGAATATTCTATGACTCGAATGAAACCAATTTTGTTTTTCCCCCTTTTTAACAATTTCTTTTGTGTCTGAACTCAACTAATTTGAGAGGGATTCAATACGAACTTGTAGCCAACGTTTTCTTCTTTAGAAGAAGCAGTACCCATTAAGCGCATTTTTTTAAATATTTATAAGAAAAAGATTTAATCATCATATCCGAAAACGCATGATATATGGGTTTCAGGAAAAAGAAATTAATTTTTAAACTCACAATTATTGATTTTCTTCAAATCTTTAAATAATTTAACATTCTTATTTCTAAGAAAATTATTATATTTAAACATTTTCTATCCTCAGTTTCTTAGGAGTGTTTCTCAAAATTATGTGCGTTGGCTAATTTGCGCTAGTGCTATTGGTGGATTTACACACACACACACACATATATATATATATATATATTTAAAATAAAATGGTATTAGGGAATAAAATAGAGAAATTGAATTAGAGATACTGCGATATATAAGGAAATATAATTGAAAGGAAAGAAAAGGGAGATAGGAAATAACGACTAGTAGATAGTTGTAGATTAGATTAAACCATCTTGTTGAATCGTTGGATTGAAATGATTTAAAATGATGTGAACGAGTGATTTAATAAGATAAGAGTTTATTAATAAAATATAAATAGGAAATAACTGAGTTAAGAGGGATTCTAGAGATTGAGATATTGATATTAAATATTATGAGACACCAAACTATGTTATCGTTTCCTTTCGTATTTCCAAATGAAATAATGAGCTCATTGACCATTTAGTTCAACTTAAATATGTCTGTAAAGTTAAAAAATTAAACAATTATAACTACGTCGCAGAATAACGTTTTAATTTCAAACGATTTTTCTCTATTTTCAAATATATTTTGAAGAAATGCTTGTTTAATGTGACTGTTCTAATCTTCTATATTTCTATATAACTACGATTCCTTATATAAAAAGAAATTTTCTCACCTCCTTTCAAAAATATCTAAGCATGTTATTATGTAAAAAAAGTATCAAAATAAATTATTCTAAATCTGTTTGTATCACGCAAAAATCAGTGTTAAAATGTAATGTGATACTTTTTTTTTTAAATTTGTATCACACATTTCATAAAATTTTAATTCACAAATTATTTCATGAGACACATTTTTCACAAAATGTTTTGAATATTATACACATTTGTGGGCTTGCAACAAAGTTTGTGATATTTATTATCCTTTTTCTTATAAAATAACTTATTAAGAAAGATGAAAATGTCATCAACTGATTTTAAAGTTTTTTCGACCAACGTAGAACGAGTCAGTGACCTTTATATTTATAATTGGGTAGTTTACCAATAAGTCCACTGGATTCAAATCTTTAATTTATTGAAGCTTTTATAAATAGATATGTTCATGAAATAACTTCGAAAGTCTGAGATGCACGGTCACTAACTTCAGGCCCTTGGAGATATCAATTGGCAGCCTCTCGCTGTCCATTAATGAAGATTCAGCTTTACTTAGCGAGAGCTGCAATTCAACTTCTCTCTCACATAACGATGAATGTTCAATTATTTTCTATATCAACCAGCGATGCTCGCTTCTGGTGACGTCAGAAAAGATGGCTCTGCCATCTGTTGGAAAAAAATGACTCCACATTTCCCACGTTTTATTGACGAAGAATATTAATAATTTAAAAGTGCTCGGGTAAGGTATACACATACCATAACTATATATATATATATATATATATATATTATTAATAAATTTACTTACTTAATTTGGGGACAATCAGTATTTCTACAAAAAGCCTGCAAAGGAAATTAAAAATATTTTACAAATTTTAAATTTAGTAATTATTATTGGCACTTACTCCAATTTTAAAATGTTAAATCATTTATTCAAGATACTATTATTTGATAAAATTAACAAACATTGCTTATGTTCACGTTCCAGTGGAAAGTTTCAATCCGTCAGTTGAATACTAATATTGAATGCTTCGGATTTCTAGAAAATTCTGTACAAATTTTCTTCAAATTAAATGTTCCTTTTTCTTATACAAGAGATTTCTTTTTTAAATCTCAAATATTTCAAATCTAAAATTTACTGTTTTGGTATTTTCATTTTTCGAATACTTTAAAAGCTTATAATTATACTTTGGGTTTCCTACTTCGAGTAGAATAAGTGCGCCCGATTACCAAGTGCTCATGGTCATGGACTCGCGACTAGCAATGTTTTCCTCGAGTCTTGGGTTCGAGTCCGAAAACCACAAAAAACTGACTTATAATGGCGTTGATACACTTTAAAACTGGTCGAGGTCCCAAGTTTTCCAGAAGGCGTGGTTAGAAGTTTCGAATGGGAGGTGTCAACTCAGTTGTTGTCCTCGTCATTTGACTGAGGCTCATAATTATGAGGTCTGTTGCCAACAGCTATCATGATGCTTCGCAAGAGGACGTTACTAAATATTTTTGCATTTATGCAGTAAATTGCATATTCCGCAAAATTAATTGTTTCCACTGTTAATATTTTGAGAAACCCTATGCCATACAAAACAATGAACGATAAATCATATTAAGTCTATCGATCGGTGTTCAGTACCTAAAGTATGCAATATATCAGATATATTGAAATTGAGGAAAAAAAATTAAGACTATCATAACGACGAAGGACATTGAACTTTAATCCTCAGTGTAGTTTTAAAAAGTAAAATAAATAAATAAATAAGGCAGCAAGTGACCGTTATGGCTGAGTTTCATCTGGAAGTATTGTTGGCAATGATTGTTTTGTGGTTTTTGCTTTAATTCATCATGCATATTTTACTGAGCTGAGAGTTTTCATTTATATATATTGTTATTTTCTTAATTCAGAGTTTCAAATTAAGGAAACAATTATAGAGTTAAATATATCTACGTGCTTTGATTTAAAAAGTCAAGATATAAGTCAATGACCTAAAATATAATTGTTAAAGTCAGAATTTTTCAATGCACAATTAGGTTTCTTACTAAAACGTTTTAATGTATTTCTCTTGGTGTGTGTGTGTCATCAAATTTTCGATCCTTAATTTAACCATTTTAACATCAACCTAGAGCTCTAAAATTTTTAGAACCGTTCTTAATTGTCTAACAATGCAATATTTCGATATTTGCGACCAGTTTTAACTAATATTTCATTTTTTTTTTGAATAAACTTTGCCAGCATATAAAAAGGTTGTTTTTAAAAACGTTGGTTTTTATCTCGAATTATTTTATTCTTTGAAATTAAAAAATTGAAAGTATTTCATGTTCCAAATTTTAGGTGATGAAATAGATATGATCATCTGTTAATTAACTCAGGCTTAAATCTGAATAAAAATTACTGAGAAAAATATAAATAATACTCTGTTATTATGTAATAAATTCAAGTTAAATGGAATCATTTTGGTTTAAAAACAAAATTAATATTCTTATTTTACCGAAACATGGTAAAATCCGCTACATTTTAAGGAATTTTTATTATTCTTCCGAATGTCCAGGGATCGAATAACACATAACAAAAATGAAATTTTTTTTTTTTATATAATTCAATAAGAACATGCCGCAATCTTAAAGTTTAAGATATAATAAATATTCTTCTCGAAAAAAATAATACTTATAAGAAGAAAAGCGGGAAAATAAATGTGTTTATTGGAAGTTAATTAATGCGTTACTTAATAAGAATCTAAATGTTCAATTCATGTGTAATATGGGGCTGCGGTAACCTGGCAATCATAATCACAAGTTCACGGCCGGTGATGTTTTCGTCGAATTGTTGCTTTCAACCCTGATATCACTAAATACCTTCCGTGTAGTGGAATTCACGTTAAATCTTGTTGAATTTCCAAATCTTCCTGTCAGTGTAGTGTTTAAGTTTGGATAGAGATGAGCCTGCTCAAGTGTCGTCCTCATCACTTGACCGAGGTCCAAAATTACGAAATACGTCATCAATATTCGTCGTCGAAAATGATTCTTCTATAACCATTTGAAACATGTTCTTCAAATATTAATATTTATCGTTAAGGAGAATATTTAAATTATTAAAATTTTCAACCTCAGCTATCTTCAATTTTCTCTCCTCATCCTAATATTCTAAATCTGATGACATTGTATCATTTTCTATTTTCAAAATAAAATTTTATGCAAGATATCTTCCAATCCACCATTTGCTATCAGTAATATTCTCAGAAAAGATTATATGTTTGGTAATGGCTGTAAATGTAAGCAAGACTCATTGAAAAAAGCTTAACATACGCAGTGAACGGTCTGTTTAAGGGTTAAACAAAGTAAAAAAATAAGCAAGGTCATTGGTTAATGAAGAACAATAAGAAGAAAAATATTTAAATTCTTGAAAAGAATGACAGTTCTATATTTAAATGCATGAGTTTATACTGACTGAAAAATGTGTAACTGTATGGTAAGATGTTAATTTATAAATATATAATCAAATTTATAAACTCTCTTATTGAAGAAAATAACAAATTAATTATTAAAATTATGCTAATAACATTCTACTTTCTTTCATAATGTGCAATTTACATTTAATAAAGAACTCAAAACTCTGATTATATAAAAAAAAAGATTTAAATTTCCGTACATTAACTGTAATATTCCACTTTGATTATTACTCCGTTTTCCCCCTTCAATATAGTAATCTAGTTGATCTAGCAAAAGAAAAATTCAAAATCATGCAGACAATTCATATATAGCAATTCTTAAAAATATAACTTACAATCATTAATCTACAAAAGAATAAATGAAGTGAGCAGCTATAATCAAACTTAGATTTGTTTTGTTGAAAATTCCTCATAAGAGTATTAAAAAATCTAGAAGGTATAAAAATCACTACAATAATACGAGAGTCATTCCATAAGTCTTTACAAATTCCCAAAGTTGGTGCTCGTAGTATCTATTTTTTTTTCCTTAAAAAGCAGGATTGCTCACTAGACAGTTGTCTCAGTTACTTGTATTCATGATCATAACGCACTTCACTCCAGAAACATTATTCGTCATATCTTTTCCGACCGATGATATCATCCTCGCCTTCTTTGGAGAAGATTCACTAGAAGCAACATATTGTTACGAATGTTGCTTGTTTTCCGGTATATAACGATGAATCCACTTAACAACGACGTTGACAACTCCACGCAATCAAATTTTGATTTGGCAGCAAATGACTACCTAATCAAAATTAACTTATGAAAACAAGTCATATATTTAAATCGGCATAAATTTACACTAAGCGTGCCATCTGTCGTCAAATACAAGTACTTTTAAAATTACCTTTGTACTATACAATTAACCATAATTTACCAACACGATAATATCAATATATTTAGTTGCTAGAGACCATAAATATATTCGTAGTTCGCAAAATCACATCCATCAACTCAATATATTTTTTTTTTCTTTCTTATTTGTCTCGGCTACAAAAGAAACTAACGTTTTCAATCCAATGAAAATAAACTACAAATAACCAAACATTTAACCATTTTACTATTTAACTTACTAATGGATTGTTCAGTTACTGTAAGTAACAATTAAATACATTGCTCAGGAAAAAATTCATGGATTCAAAAATGGTAACTGATATTAACATGACTTAAATATATATATGTGTGTGTGTATCGGAAGAAATCAATATCTATTAGTTAAAATTGATATAAAAATATATATCAAAGTTGATGTACAATGCAAACTACTGGCTAATGTAAGTCATTCAATTTCATTCTCCATTCGAGATACGAATATATAGTTTGATCATTTTTATGAATTCTTCGGACAAAAATAGAATGGTTTAGAGCTGATATTTGTCACACTCTTTCCTCATTAGTTCTCATGACACCGCAATTGTGTGTGAGGCTGCAACATCTTCATTATTCAAATCCATTCCAACTCTGCCTCCTATAAATTTCGCCAACTCTGCTTCCAAATGAATTCACTTTTTTGGTCATGCAACGCAATGTAATCCGTAACCTTCTTTTCTCTTTTTTTTTCCATTAAGAGCCCGTATCAAGAATATTCCTGAGTTATTATTGGATGGCCTTTTAAAAGCATTCAAATGTTTTTCATCATTTAAACCAGTTAACTATTATCTGCGCTTAATTAGCGGATTCAATGAAGATTTCACTTTAATTTTATGTGACGCGGAAATATTTTATAAGAAAAATGATCGTTAAATACATTTTCAAAATTAATCTATGAAATCATAGATTGCTTAGTTATGACTTCTAGAATATTATCTCGTAATCATTTACCTAAGCAAGATAGTTATAGATATAAAGTGGATTTCACCCACGCATTACTATCTATACCCAGATTTCTATCTATTTTCGACATGTTAAAAATAGCCAGGTTTAAGAAAGATGTTTCAAATTAACTATTCAAACAATGAACTATTTTTGTGAGCACTGTTTTTTTTAGCCCTGCTTGTTTTATGTAATGATTTGTGTGCACTGCACATTTATAGCATTGTTATTATTTTTCTAATACATGCATTTTTTTTTTAAATTTTAGGTGTTCTATCTTAATTTCACGTGGAATTTGAGAAATAAATTCTCCAACAGATGGCATTGCTTTCGTTCTGACGACATCCAAAGAGACATTCACTAAGTAGTTGAGTGAGAGTTGTGCTGGAACTCTCGTGGAAGAGATTCTTCAAACGGAAGATCTTGAAAAAGAGAGTAGAATGTAAGATAATTAATCTCATACAGATGAAAGAATAATGTTTTGAAAATCCTGATGTCAGTAGCAAAAGAAAACTGTCTAAATACATGTAATAATGCTTTCGAGTGAAAATAGTTTATAAACCTATGCATTTATCTAAGCTTTAATAAATAAATGATTTGAAGTCATCGATGTGAATAAGTTTTTTCCACATATTATACTATATTTATATGTGGATTAACGTGAAAAATTTCAAAACCAGGAAAATTTTCATACATGTAATATCATACGTTGTTTTAAAGAAACTCGGTGCAATTTAAACATTTTTTTTTTTCATTTATGCATTTAAAACTTAGGTTTTAGCATACCATGTAGTATTTCTTCTCTAGAAAAATATTTCACATGAAAATTTAAATACATTGCTTACTCAATTTTAAATATTTAAATTTAAAAAAAATTAAAACCCTATTCATCCCTTATTTATTAGTGTTTTTATTAAGAAGGGGTTTTGTAATATTCTGAAAGGCGATTGAAAAAAATTTAACGATTGATTTTGTAATAAATTATTTGGTTTTAAAGAGGAAAAATGCTTATGTGTACGAGTATGTTAAAATTTGGCAAAAACACTATCTCCTGCATTTTGTTATTTTTTTTACTAACCACCCAATGGTCTAGTGTTCTATTTACCCAAATGTATCGTACCTTACCACTTTTCTTGCTTTTGGGTATATTTTTATGTTTGCTTTCGCCAGAAGTGAACTTAATTTTCAAAAATATGTCATGGTAAATTTCTTTTGAATTTTTTATTAGATTGAAAAGAAATTTAAGGAATATATATCTGATTCCTGCTTTCACCACTACTGAAATCAATTTTCAAAAAAATGTGTTGCAATAAATTTTCCCTAATATTTTTACTGGATTGAAGTGTAGTAAATATAAAAATCAAGTATATTAGTTATTTATTGATTTATGTATTACCTTAAATCATTTCTAAACTGGAATCAAGATATGACTGGAAAAAAAAATAATTCAAAATTTTAAGCTATGAGGGAGCCTTTCTTTTCTTTTTTTCTTTTGCTTAAAATTTCAAACTGCGTATTTTTAGTTTAGATTCCTTCTTAAAATGTTTCTTAAAATGCTTAAAATGCTTCTTCCTTTATATGATTTTTATATTTACTATTTTTAACCACCTAAGGGGATATTGTTTTAGATGGATCACTTTTGGCGTTTCAGATCTCTTTTCAATTTTTTATCGATTGCTTCAATTTGATTTACATTTAGCTTAAATATATTGAATTTAATTATTTATCATTTCCTTTAATTTTAATATCGGAAACGTTTACGATTATCCATTTCCTGAAATTTCATCGTTTACTTTAATTCTGATATTTAATTGCGTACTTTAATAATAATTATAAAAAGCGCACCTTGGGGTCCTAAAACTGTTCTTTGCTAAAGCGTGCATATAATTTTTAATTATTTATTGATTTTGCAAACTGGACCTAAATTTTAATACACATGTTATATTAAACTCAGTGAGAAAAATTGAATTATTTGGTAACTATTTGTGAAAATCGTAGTCTTTTACGTGAAATTACTTTGAAACAATGAAAAAAACACGAACTGAAAAAGAAACACATTTAATGTTTATTACTCTGAAAAAGTAAATATTTTATTAATTAACTTAAAATACAATTTTCAATCATAAGCTACTTGTAAAGGTTTTTTAGCATTTTCATATAAGTTCAGTTTATAATTTTTATAACTGATCTTATTTCTTTCATTTTTGAAGGTCTTAATTGCAAATGAAGAAGAAAAAAATGGAGGAAAGTGTAAAATTAAAATAAGAATAAATATAGCCACTTTTAAACTTATATTTTTTATATAATACCAAAATACTATATTTGTATGAAAATAAATGATGAGCAAGAACAGAAATTATGAAATATTTAATATTAATTGTCTTAAGTTAATATTGTACATGTACACATTTTACAAAGAAAAAAATACGTAACAAAATTATATTACTATTAACACCTCAAACATAACTTGTTTTACATATATCATATATCCTTTCTTAATAATATATCTCTTTTGAAAATTGTTTTCTTTACCGATTTATATCCTGGTGATTGGTGCTTTTTCATCTAATTTTAAACATTTTTTTATCTAGATTCTAGTATTACACCAACATTATGAGTGCATTTTACAAAGGTTCGACATATAGCTCTTTGAATCTCTTAGACAATTCTGTTAAATATACAAACATCATCTGTTACTCCATTTTTCATACAATCTTTGTGCACAGATATCTTTCACTTTGGACACTTTTACCAAATCATTATAAGACAACTTTCATTTACATCATATGCTCCACAGCTGAAACCCTCTTTTCTGAAAGTTCACTAGAAGCAATACATTACCTTCTAATAGAAAATTGAATATTTTTTTATTCTATAAGACAGTAATTTAGAATAACAAAATCACAATGATTACGATGTTTCTCTCAGTATCAATATAGCCTTCATTTCCATTAAACCCGATGAATCGGTGTAATTGATATCACACACATTTTTATGTTCTTCAAATCAAGTATTATATTGTGCATTTTACTCTACTATTTTTTTAATGGGACAATGACGGCAAATCTTGCACATAATTCAAAATCAATGACATATCCTATAAGTATATGTATAACACAATTTTGGTCAATCAAAAATGTATCGCACCTCTCGTCAAATAACTATCATCAACAAATACACACATTTAAGTAAACAACTAGAACATCAACATCTGAATTTACAGCGTTTTTTGTTCACAGTATACTTATAATTGCATTGCCTTTGAAGCAACATCATATGCTTTGTGATGAAATTGTATACATTTGTTGTATGTCCTCCATGGAAAAGGCAAGATATTTATAGCAAAGCTCAATTTGTAAAATGCAGGATAGCTTTATACAACATTACAGAGTGCTTAACAAACACATAAAAAGATATCAGGAACAGTATTTCCTTGCTTTCATTTGAAGTTTCTACAGTACAAACATTTAAAGTATTAGACATGCAGCTTAAATTTAAACTGTAGGAAAATCCTATATCCCAAGTTCAAACTGTAAAGTCTATTTTTCCTAAGGTGACCATTTTTTTTTACAAGGAAAAGGGAAGCAAAAAAATTTCCAGAAAAATGTATATAGTAAATAAATCAAACATTCTATTAATTCAAACAAAAATGCACTAATTTTGCTCACAACACTTTCATTTATTTAATTAAACTAGTATATTTCCATTGAATAAATATTTTTTGTCAATATATCATTTTCGAATAATACATAGGAAATTTCTGAGAAAGAAATATCCTTCTTAATGAATTTTACGGTTATCTAGAGTATGAATATTCAATCTTGATTTTTCACATGTGCAAAAATCATAACCGATAGAAAAAAAAATCTTTCAACTGCTGCATTAGTTCCAGAGCAGCACAAGGTAAATTCAACGATATTAACTAAAATTTTATATGGAATGTGTTTATTTTTGAAATGGTTCAATATTTCCACCCATCTCTTATTAATTTCAACATGTTGATTTTCCCAATATTCTAAATTATCAGAATTCCAATATACATTCAGTCTTTTAATTTCTTCAAACAGACAATTGTCATCGATTCTAATATTAGGTATTTATTTCGAGAAAAATCTCAGTACTATGCTCTATATTTGCCCGATTTACTTGCGATGAAGTCAACAAACATATTTGAAAACTTAGATTTTCTGCGATATTTGATTGAGGTTAGTGACATATTGAAAACATGTTTGGTAAAAATTATGCACTTCCTTGGGGCACTTTTCCGTTTTGATCGGATTTGATTTATCTAATTTTGACAATTTTCTTTTATCATTAAAGGAGTAAATCTTTCTTCAAATCGTGATTTATACTGAACGACAAAATCGTTCAAAATAAGACTAATTGCTGTAGCAGAAATTTGTCACCTTGAATCCTATGAATCGTTTTGTAAAATATATGCCTTATTGTGTACAGAATACATTAATATCTGAATATATCTGTGAATTCATAAGTGAAAAGAAATTCAAGAATTTTTGGACATTTGTCTAAACTGAAAATGAGATGCTAAAATATTGGCAAAATATTCTCTATAGTAGGTGTGAGAGAAACCCTTCTAACTTCCGAACTTCCAAAAAGTTTTTCGTATTAAACATTTGCGTAGGAGTTTATCTGAAAGCAGAGATTAACAAATTAGTTTCAAAATATAAAAAAGAGGACAGAAAGGAGGGCAATTTTCGAGGAAGTACAGAACCTACAATATGAGAACTGTCCTCCGTAAATGAGGACGATTAGTCACCTAATTTTTTCACATTTCGGGTATTTCAATTTGACTAACATTTCGCTGGTTTCTAAAAAGAGCTCATAATGAAGAAATTTTGAGTATTGGATCATACGATAGTTTCAATATTGATTAAACGGGTACAATATGTTCAATTCTGATGTTAGAAACAACACTTTTTTTCTTTTATGGTATCAGCATCTCTACTCCTAAGTATAGTATTCCTTTGCATAGAATGATGTCGCCGTTTTAAGCTAGATATTTAAATCTGAACAGTTAAAAAAAATAAAATCTTAACTGTTAACTTATAGACTTAAGCATTTAAAAAGTAAACACTAAACACTTCTACCATTTCAACACAAATAATATTGGTAAGTGGCTGATAAAGCTTGACTTTTTCAACCTAAAATGTATTAAAAATTGACTTGATGTATGCATATCAAACAAAACTCGAGATACAATAAATTGCGTGTAATGAAAGTTGCAGTCACGAAAAAAAAAAAAAAAACCAGTAACTCACATTTCAGTTATGAATAAATAAAGAAAAATAGTTTTCGAAAGGTTTTGACGAAAAATAGCATGAATTACTGACTTTCCTAAAAAGGACACGTGATCAAATCTCAATTTTTTTTAATTACATATTTCCATTTAATAATTTCAAACTGTAAGTTCTCGTATATACAAGAGTAATATATCAATAGAAAGATGAAAAATTCAAATAATATTATTAAATAAGTACAAATCAACCCATTTTAGACTTCTTAGGAGAACCGAGTCACATTAACAACAGTTTTGATAAGTTCTTCATTACAAATAATAACATTGCAATAAAAGAGCAAAGAATGGTGACTGGATAAGCAGTCATATCGTAGACAAATATTTCTTAAATTCGGTCGTTTTTAACTTTAAGGCTCCCGTCTACCCGCCATTTTGATTTCATGAGCTTAATGTTAAACCTATGGAATTTTGAGCTTGAATTCTCCTATCTTTACTATTTGATCAATTTGAATGCAATAAAGTGCATCTGAAAGAGCAAAAAATAATGAATGCTACTGTGGAATTACTTTTTTCCTAAGATTCTTAAAAATATTTTTATTCTTATTTTAATGATTCGTTTTTGAGTTTCCCGGTCTTAAAAAAATATTTTCAAACATTTTTAAAAATCGAAGAAAAAAAGTAATTCCACAGAAGCATTCATTATTTTTGCTCTTTCAGATGCACTTTATTGCATTCAAATAGCGCAAATAATAAAGATGTGAGAATTCAAGCCAAAATTCCATAGGATTAACATTACGTCCATGAAATCAAAATGGCGGGTAGACGGTAGCCTTAAGGATATTGAGGAAGCACTGAGATTAAAAGGAACATCTTCAAGGAATATAAAATTTTATGTGAAATAATAAATTGCTATCACTCATTGTATTACACTATTTTAATATTTTGTTTTTGTATTGTAAATAACACCAGTAAAACACGAAATTTTTGAACATGAGTTTTCTTTTAAACTTCACCCATTGTGTAAGATAATTTTTATACCTTTAATTTCATGAGCAAAAGGGAACCTCGAGTCAAATTGTATGTATTCAATAGTTAATTTTGATAGTTCATTTTAATGTATATTTGACGTTCATTAAATTTATCATTTGAAATAAATACTTATAAATTTTTAGCTCAATTAAGCATTGTGTTAATCAGTTATGCTAGATGTAATTAAAATTAAGACAGACGATAAATTATGTTAATAAATTGAATATATTTGAGATAAATATAGTTAAAATTATAGCAAACGATAAATTACGCTATTGAATTGAACATATTTAAGCTAAGTGTAATTAAAATTAAAACAATCAATAAATTATTACATTGTATATTATATCATCTACATGTAATTAATATAAAAGAAAATGATAAATTATTAAATGACTGATTTATCGACTTGGCTACACACTTCTAGTAACATTAAATTCTTTAAATAATTAATTTTTATTAATTATAATTGAATTATCAATTTGTCATCCAAATCAATCGAGTATAAATAATTTCAGCTCAATTGAAAGCTTTAAAATGTGAGAAAGAAGCTTTTAAAAATTTGAACCTTGATAGAGTTGTAATGCGAGTTAAAGAAAACTGATTAATAAATACTTGAATATAGCATGATTTATTCAAGAATATATCATGAATATAGCATGGTTTATTTAAGAATATATCATGAATATAGCATGATTTATATTCAACATTATAAGAACTTATAGTAAAAGAATGACAGATATCTAAGCAATTAAATCTAAACTCTGGAGTGTCCAAACATGCCACATAATATTGATTATTAATAATTAATAAATTCTTTTCACGTATTCAGCCACCCAACCACATAAAAATAGTACCTCGTTTACTCATTCCAGCTTCAATCTCAGTCCACTTAAACCTAATCGGAGTAGATCAATCAAATATGTTCGCACTAACTTATCCAAATGCGCGCTTTGCTATTTGAGTCAGGGTAGAAAAAAAAGATCATCATACATTAATGGCGTCTATAATGGACTTGTCAGGTTACTTAAATTACTTTCAGAGCAGAATATTTTTTTTATTCGCATGGAAATCAAAGAAGTAAGATTATTCAGCCATAGTCACCTCTCAAATACTGGCAGAAAATAATGAGAGTACTTAGAAGAGAGGAAGTCGTGACCAGAAAAAAATACATATATGTTGGATGGTATTAATAAAATATGATTCATTAATATAGTAGACGTGAAGATGTTTTATTAATATAATTCTGCGTTTCACATTTTGAAACTATGGTCAGTATTTCGAATTAGTATTGATTGTTATCGGCAATTTTTATATAGTAGAAATTATTAATGAAAACCTTTAAAGGAAAAAAAAATACTACATAAAAACGATTTTTGAATATTTTGATTGAATATAACCTAAATTTAAATAAATCAGAGTAAGTGAAGGTATCATTTTGAATGTAAGCCTATGTGACAAAATTTTTTAAACAGCAATTTTTACAATGAAATATTTAAAGCACTTTTATAAAAAAATATCGCATGCCTTTCTTTTGAGACCATGCACTCATTTTTGTAATACATGTATATACATGGCGTGGCTTTTAAGTAACGAAACTGCATTGTAAAGCATTTTATTTTAATTTCATACTATTTTCTTATTATCACATTCAATATCCCCCCCCCCTCTATCCCTACATCGCTCCATGCGAATCTTTCATTGTCCGAAACGATGCTGGAAGTATTTTTGTCTGCTACTTCATGACACATTCCACTTTCACTTTTACAGCTTCAACCGACTCAAACCTTCTTTTAAATGCAGATTTGAACTTAGGAAGCAGATAAAAGTATCATGGTGCAAGATCCGTTACAAATAAGGCAGATGATCTAACGCTGGGAGGCAGTAATTGGCCTAGAAACCTCTTGACAGACAATGCTGAATAATCTATCGTTCCGCAATATGAGTCATTTTTTTCCCTTTATTCTTTCACGGAGTCATGACAGGAAGGTAGTAACGTTGATTAATATTTTGACTTTCAGAAACCCTGTGAAAGTACAAAATCCCATGTGAAAAAACAAACAAACAATCATCATTGCTTTGAATTTTGATTTACTCATTCGCGCATTTTTTAGTTCTCGGTGAAGATGGACTGTTCCAGTGTATGGGTTTATGCTTCGTTTCAAGATCATACGTAAAAAATCCACTTTTCGTCCCACGTTAATTTCATTTCTAATAAGTTTAAGTCCTTTTCAGTCACATTCAAAATGTCAGAAAAAAAAAATTGCGAGCCTTTTGTTGATCAATGTATGAAATTTAGGCACAATTTTAGCACACATTGTTTTGAATGTTGAAATTGTTATGTATAATTTACAATACGGATTCCTTGTCGATTTCTACAGTCTCAACAATCGCACGAATACAATACCACCAGTCAGATTGAATCAGATTATCAATTTTTTTGATATTGTCATCCGTTTTTGACGTGAAAGAACGACCCGGACATGAATTATTTTCAATTTTTTTCTTGGTCATTATAAAAACGCTTTATACTCTCAAAAACAAGTGCACGCGATAAGCATTTATTACTATACATTTCTCTTATTAAATTATATGTTTCAGTATCAGGTTTTCTCAAAGTTTCGTGTGAAATTTTACAAAGGTTCGTGGTTCTATTGTTACAATTATCATTTTTCCAGAGATACAAAAAATAAATAACTCTAACGTTAACATTGGTTACGGTTATATAGATTTACTTATAGAAAGGAGAGGAATTTCTTTCGAAACAGAACACTTCACGCTAAACTTCTGTCGCTTGCGTATTTCTTCTGTAGTATTGTCAGTCTCATTATTTAATACCTACTCCTCATATGAATCAATTTAACAAAGTTTTGCATGGAAGTTTGTTTCAGAACAACATGGTTAGGGAAAATTTTTATCTTTGCTAATTTATTTGAAATAATTTATAAATTATCTCACATTCAATTTTATCAAAAGTAATGCAACAAAATGTTTCAAAACTCTACGTCATGTGGTTGTAAAGTAAAATAGTCCAAGTCGAAGGAATCAGGTAAATGATGTCTTATTCACAATAATCGAGAAATTACACAGTACTGGTAGCCAAACTTGTACACATTAAGGACTCTATAGAAACAAATGCTGCACTTGTAGAAATAAACAACACAAATAGATGCAAAACACCACTGTAATAAATGTAATAGCACTTTCAGCTCACCAGCTTACTTGTTTTCACCGCTGACCAATATCCAAAAAAATACTCTGCTTTTCAAAGAGAGATTTCAAACGCATTATTTAAAAGATTTGGCACATTCACCCAGACTTCTTATTACCATGGATATGTAACTGATCCATCCAGGTGTATTATTACAAAAAGTATTTAGGGAGATACCCTAGCTCCTTTCTTAATACAGAAATTGGAAAAATTCCTGGATTTTCGTAAATCTTCATTTGCTACTCATTGTCTTGTCACGAAATGGTTGCAAAACTCATCGCTACGGTCGGGGAATTCATTGCTTAAGTGATTTTTTTAGTTTCTTTACAAACATCTTCACTTTCTTTTTGTTCATAAAACAAACATTTCAGGCTCTACAATATGATCAATTGAACGTGTTTCCAAGCAAATGCATCAATTTCTTTCCGTATGATTTTTCATAACTCAGAAAACATTCAAAGAAACGTGACCCAATACAATGAGAGAGGAATATTTGATGCAACAATAAAATCCATAATACTAGTAATTTGAGAGAAATCGTTTTATATATTTACTAATGCAAAATGGAATAAATAAGCTCGACATTTACATTACTACTTGAGGTTGTGTTAATTTAAAATAACTAAGAAACAATAAGTCAATCAAAGAGACAGGAGAACAATAATTAATAATTTATTAACTTCTTGTTAATATAACAATTATTAATGCTCTCCCGGGCAAGGGGTTTACTGCCTTAACTCAACCTACCAATAATATTCCAACAGACTCTTACCACTAAGCCTTCCTCGACTGCAACTCAGACTGGAACAATTGTTTAACACTGGAATAACTAAATCTCTTGGATCACTCAAATTCTAATCCAACCACCTCCTTCAACCTCTCTTTCCACCTCTTTCAACTCCTCCTTCAACCTCTCTTTCCACCTCTTTCAACTCCTCCTTCAACCTCTCTATCGCGACTCTCAGTCGGAGTTTATATATTTCCTAACTCTCCCACTTCACTTCATTTCTACTTGTTTTACTAAAATCACATTCCATTTTTGGTTGGGCAAAGGTTGCTTAGCAAAAGCCATCAATCTTAATTAAAAGTCCCCAAAATTAGTGAAGAGAAACTGCGAATAGCCCAATGTCACAAGATTACCAGAACATGGGGGGGCCCCCAAATGAAATACCAAATTTAAGATTTTTCCTTTTTATCACATTAGTGTTTTAAAAATTATTCGTAGAATTTAAGATTTTTGTGTGTTTTATAAAGATGTTTCGCTCATTTTAATGAAATTTAAAATCATTTTTTTTAGTCAAAATGTTTTTCTAATTTCTTTCCTTTGATTTGAATATGGATATGATTTACAGGCATATTTGCATTGTGGTATCATTTTTAAAAATAATATTTAATACATATACGAAATATTTTGTTCCTCATATAGAAAGCCGCGCACAAAATAAAGGAACCGAATTGTTTAGCTACAATACTGTATATTTTCATAGTAAAAATTTACAGAAAGTAGTAAGTTTGGAAATTTTAATTTTTTTAAAAAATTTTCATGTAAGAAATTATTTCTTAAATCTGAGATATTATTTAGACAAAAAATATCTTAGGTTTACTATATGCATAAATAAGTTACATTTATAGAAGCATAAGTTACTTGGAATCATAATGTGTAATATGTTTCATCAAATTGATTCCTAAAGGCTAGAATATCTAAAAGTTCATGCCCATACTCAACCAAGAGAAAATAAAAGCACATTTTGTCAAAATAAATATTTTTATAGAATGATAAATTATCATTATTAGGCATACGGAATATTCCATTCCCTACAAATTATTTTTAAAAAATATATGTAACAAAAACAAGAAAGACTTAGATATAATATTCAAGAATTCCTCACATGTCGTTGTAACCTTAAGTGAGTATTATGTACTAAAATCTTATAAATAAATTTCCACTTTGTACTTTACTTCTTTACTTAATTATTTTTGCATTAAAAAATTGTATTACAACTAATTATCATCTTTTGCATTATAATAGGATGTACATATGTAAGTTTTCCAACATATTAAAATGCGTTCCGAAATTTTATTTTATTTTATTTATTTTTCATTTGTCAGTTGTCGTCTTCGTCACTTGATCGAGCTACTAACTTACGTGTTATGTCATTATACCCACTCCTACTGTTGCTTCTAATTGCGACGTTAATTAGCAATCAATAAATCCTTAACTTTTTTTTCTACTTCATAATGTTTTATCTGTTTCAACTTGTACCGTGTTCTCACACTTTGTTTTAGAACTTTTTCTTTCATAGCGTTTATTATGTGAGAAAAAAAGGAAATATTTGAGACAAAACGTATTCATTTTAATATTTCATTATTTCCTATTACATTGATTTCTGCTGATGAGAAATGTAATAAACGAGATTAAATATACTGTTGACGCTAAACACTAAGAGTATTTTTTTTTTTTTCATTTATTTGTAGGAGACACGATTGCTTAAAGAGTAGATTTTCAACATCTTTTGGCTCACATACGACTACTTGGAAAAAGAAAAATGCTATCCCTACCAAAATTTCAGAACAAAAATCACTTAGAATCACGTCATTGAGATCTATAAAGTAAACCAAATTTGACTAATTTTTTTCACTCTTTTGAATTCTTCTGATTTCATGTAATTAAGAGCAAAATGTAGTTATGAGAAGAGGTTTAGGAAACTTTACATAAATAAGTTTGAATAAAATTCCTTAAAAACAGTTTTGTATTATCATTTTTAATAAAAAATGAATAAATAAGAAAAGATAATGATATTGCAACCAAAATAACTCCATTTTTAAGAAATAAGAAATCCAAAGTATCTGGAATTATGCGTATTGATTATTTCTCTAAAATGCTGCCAATTGTTTTTTTATTGGAAACAGTGTATGGATTAAACATGCATGCCAAATTAAAAGAGAAAGAAATTTTTGCACTTTCTCTTCATAATCTGCAAATATTTTTAGAAATAAATTATCTTAAGACATGCTTTCATTATTACAAATTAAAACTTCACTGGACACCCACACATGTCATGAGATTATAACATGTTTAAGTATAATTGTATAATTACTGATATTATGACTCAAAATTGTTTTTTTTTAAATCAAGAAATACCTTCATTTTGTTCCGAGTATTGCATCTCATAACAGTAAAGATAAGTTGTATAAATTTCAGACCAATATTAGAATACTTTTTCAGAGTAATTGCTGCCAGCAGCAAGCCAGAAGAGTATTTCTCAGTGGATGAAGTGATGATTCTGTCCAAAGGAAGGTCAAGCATCAAACAATACATAAAAGGTGAAACCCATCTATGGGGAATAAAATACTTGGACTTAGCAGTAATTTATGCCTATGTTTAAATCTTTGAAATTTATCAAGATGATAATGTTGAATTTCAGAAATTTTGAAAAGGATTTAGTGCAGCTGAAGGTGTTGTATTGAGGATTTGTAAACATATAACACATAAAAATCATAATGTATTTTCGAATAATTTATTCACAACAATTTAACTTTTGATGAAATTTGTTGAGTGGAAAGCCTTTTCAACAAGGATAATACACATAAATAGATTATAAGAAGCTATCAGTAAATTGAAACCTATTAATGGAAAAAACTTGATCTAAAAGGCAGATTAAGAAGATGATTTTTGATGAATATTTTAATTATTTTATTCACATGAGTATTTTAATTAATATTGAATTTTACCTTTTTGTTAAAACATTTGTTCTATTTTGAATATTTTCCCCTTTAAATTCAGATAGGTCAAACTTTACTAACAACAATCCCCTTCCTATTAATGTTTTAATTTATTGAATTAAAAAAAATGAAAAAACCTTGACGGAGACTCATACATACCCTTATGAAAAACATTTTTCAGTTCCTTTAGAAATAAATTGCAAAAACTATTTGTGATAAGTACAAAATATCACATTTAGTTTCAAAAAAATGTATAAACACTACATAAAGATATTCAAATTATAAAAGATAAATATATTTTTTTATGAAAAAAATATTTATTCGTACTTCAAATCGTAAAAAAATAAAAATTAAGTTCATGAATAGTATCTTAAATAATGAAGTACAACTGCTAAAATTCCAAGCTCTGAATGTATTTTAATCCTAAAAAGTCTAAATTATTAAAAAGAAAATCAGGCTTCAGCAGATTATACCCCTATAGATTCCGAAAACTTATAAACATAATTAACTTGTTTGAGACTTTCTTATCTAAGGAATCTGTATTTCTTATATCGAACAGTGTTACTTCTTGCTTGAAGTAAAAAAATATATATAATTTACTCCCTTCATACCCAGAATACCATTGGGGAATTCTTCAGAGAATTATTGTTTTATCACGACTTCGGGGTTGATAAAAGCTATCGAAAAGGAAATGACGAGAGTAACAATTTGAATGACATTTAGAATTGACTAGTTTGTCAAAGCTAGTGAGCCTGAATTGTTACAAAGAAGTCACGTTCGAGCAAAGAAATAAAACAACAAATATTTCTATCTGGGCAAGCATGTTTTTGTTTTTGTTCCATGCAGGAGAATCGTGACATATATTTGAAACATTTATCTTCATAGGATATATATTTAGAGTCAGTAAACAATGACAAGGGAAATCTTACATTAAAAAAAAATTCAATGTCAGTTAAATGCTGTTTTTTTTTAATTAATATATTCGAAAGTAGGTATTGGAAATAAATCAGTTAATACATATTACAAATGTTGTTATGATCTTTACTGAAACAAAACTTGTGATAAAATGTCACAAATGATCATGTAATCATATATAACTAATACAGAATATTGAATATTGTTTCAAAAAGTAGATATAATTTATTAATTTCAGTATGGAATAGATCGGAAACTATTTTTCAATTCGGATCTTCTAACTTTGAACCACTTTAAGTGACATCTAAACTGGTAAAGTCAATTAGATTACAAGCATATTTTTATGAGAGATTTAAGACTAAATTCAATTTAATGATCAAAATCATTTATTGCTTCGCTCTATTTGGCATGATTTTTTTTCAAGACATAGATTCTATTCCTCTCTTACCTATTCCCTCCTTCTTGAAAAAATTTCTCATACATACGTTTTTAAAAATAAAAGGCCCCGACTTGTTCTTGAAACCAATAATGCATTGGGGAATCTTAGAATTTTTCATAAATATATAAAATAAGCTTTTGAAAGACAAAAAAAAAAAAAGAAAGAAAAAAAAGATAAGAACAGTATGGAAGAATTGCTTTTATTCAAATCTTTATAGTTCATTTGATGAAATTAAAAGCCGTAATTTTGTTTTGAGAAGAAAAGTAGGAAACTACAGAACCCTTGGAAAATATTAGTGTGTTTCAGAGGGAGTCTTAAAGAGCCTTAATTTAGCCAAGACATGTTCAGCCCTTTAAATGTAAGCTTTATCCATAGAAATGGGATATATCCACAAATAATATAAAATCATATGGTGTACTAAGCACGCAGAAACTTATTCATGCACTAGTCAAAAACGTATTGCGAGCAAACCCAAACGTTACCAATACCTACTTTCGGACTGATACTACTCAAAAGAAATTAAGAACTAAACAAAGAAATATTTGCTTGTTTTTAGTATTGATTAAATTTGTCAGCCTCTTGCTAAAATTGCCAAAGAAGATTGTTATTGGTTCTCTCTTATCACCCTCTAAATTTACCTCAGACCAATATCTACACATTAAATCAATTTCATGCCTATCAGTGGATGGTACCTACCCCTTTGAGAATCATTGTTTTAGAGGAATTGTAACTGAAAAATGAGCTTCTTCCGTTAAGAAAAGGACAATCGTGATGACTTTGCAATTTTCACTTGCGTAGATGGGTGACATACATGCATTGAAGTAATAGGTATTCTTATCATATATAAAACCTATTTGTTCTTAAAATATATATTTCATTTTGAACTGTTATATATTCAGTGCTTTCATTTAGAAATTATATATAAATCATGGAAATAAATAAAATATTACTATTTAAAAAAAATTAGTGAAGTTTTTTTGAAAGATACATATGCAAAACATCGAATAAAATTAAGTTCAGATAGAGCGGTTATACTCGTTTTATATCAGTTTAAATAAAAATATAACTGACAATAGATGAGATGATATCAAGCTCTTTCCTTCCATAAAGCATTGTTATATCATTTGCTTCGATGATTAAATGTATACTTCGAGAAACTAATTTAATCCATTTCTAATTATAATAATTCAAGAGTTATTTGAAATTCCAAGTTTTCATGTTATTCTAAAATTACACATTTTATCACAACATATGCATTTCATTAACAATAATGTTAAAACTCTCAAATTATTCATAAGATAATTGTAAGTAGATTTCAGACAAAATTCCAAAAAAAAGACAGCAGGAGAGAGAGAGAGTGGAAGGATAAAGATTATTTAATATTAAATTGAATTCAAATAACATAAATCAATAAGTTGGGCTAAAAATTAAATCTATCATTGACAGTCAGTTCATATCAAAAATATCTTTTGTACGAACACATTTTCGTTTTCTCACTGATCTTGCTCAAGAGGCAATAAGAACTATGTGTTGAAACATATGATCGATGATTTTTAGTATTAAATAAGCTACACACTCACTCTCTCACACACACACACACACACACACACACACACACACATATATATATATATATTAAAGCAATAAGTAAAAAGAACATTCATCACATCTATTATAGTCATGTTTGGAATAAGAAGTCCCAATTATCCGAGTAAAATCTGTTTATTACATGTTAGATAAGAGAGAGGCAATAGGATGGTGATGAAACCAGCTCAAGCTGCGTCCATTATGTTCCGAATATATTTAATTTGAGAAGGGTAGAAGAGTATTTTCAGGCTCCATGGCCAAAGCAAAAATAGAGAAGAATTTATCTCCCTTAGAATTTATTAGTTGGGATATCTTCACAACACGTGGTTTTGGATGGATTAATTTCTACAGAATTTACCTTCAAACAAAACGTCTTGTAGAGGTTATCCCTACCACTTCGAAGCGAAGAATCAAGCAGATTTTTCAGATTTCAATAGCACGTGATTGCCGCTATCAAAAGCTAAATCAGAATGATTTCAGGATATAAGAATGAACTCTTTTTTGTGTCAGTTAAGGAATAAAAAAAATTAGGATATTAAAATTATATTTACAGAAGTGAAAAATCTGAATTAAGCTCTTGAGATCCAAGACCATATTCTTTGAGCAATTTTTCTCCAATTTGACTCATAAATCATCTAAAAATTAATACAAAATTTTTTATATCAATTTCTTTGAAATTAAAAAAAATACACAATTTTTTCCCAGTCTATTGTAATGGGCATTGGGTCTGAGTCTAGTAAAAAAAAGCGTTACTGATTAATTATACCACATAATTTCATTATTCACACATCTAAAATCGTATATTAGCTAATTCTAATTCAAGAAAATATAAAAAAGCATAATAAAACTAAATTCGAACTGCTTGCATACATTCAATCACTGCTTTCTTCTGGTCCTACATTTTTTATGCTTGTGGGACAAGGATCCTGCCGAATAATGTGAAGTTTTGCAAAATAGATGACAGTACTGGAATGTCCAATACGATGGAGTGCCTGATCTTAGGATATAAAACTGTAAATTCTTTCTCCAGATGTAAAATAAAAATGTCTAATAGAAGGGACATTTGGTTTTGAGAGGTAAGACGCTGGAATATAATCATTTATCTATTGAAAAGAATACAAGGGTAACAAAATTGCGGATACAGAAGAATAAGCCATGGGATCAAACTTTCCCTTCATTCGTTGCAGCAAAACAATATTATGCATTTTTCCCACACCTAGTTACATTAAAACGTAGTATGAAATAAAGTTCATTATTATTGGACCCAAGTTAAATTTATTCATCATGGGATAGTGGAACTTAATTTTCACTTGAATTTGATTATTGTTTTTGCATATGGCGAAATTAATAAAATGGTAGTATCACGTAATGCGAAGATCAGGTGCTTATGACAAAAAAAATGAAATCTTATAAATTTTATATTGTAAGGAAAATAAAGACGTAAGAAATACTTCTGATAAAATAGACACCACACAGGCATAGAAAGAAGAAACAGGAGATAACTTGTGGGTATAGCCTACCACATAATTAACAAGGCTCAAATAAACGTATTTATTGTTTTATACTTGTAAACTTATCTATTAATAAAAACAGATTATACAAAAGACGCCTTTTTCTAAAAAGAAATAGAAGTCAGCTTAACAAATCTAAAATAAATATTAGTATGAGGAAATATATCCTAGTAGCTTTGAAAAAAAAACTGGTAATTTTAACTGTTGGAACACCAGAAAGTATCAGAATTCCTGAAAGAGAAATGCCTAAGAAATTCAATGCAGAAAGATATCGCTTACTGATTTTTTTAAGTATGAAAAACAATATATTTTGTTTTTGCATTTATTGAGATTCTTGCATAATTATTGCTAAATAAAAAATGCCTACCACCTACAACAGGTACATAAATTGACTAAGGAATGATGAATATCTGTAAAAAAGCATGTGTATTTATATACGAATATATTTTAAATAAATACATTCTAAAACTTATATATATATAAATATATATAATTTAATTAACTGTATAATTATTTAAGTTTTTTAAATTCAACCAAATTGCCCTCGAACTAAATTCAGAGTTTTTGCTAAATCTCATAATTCATATCCCTTAGAAGATAAGAATATTTCAGTTAGTATCTTATCAAGCATTTCTCCTAGGCAGCGTCAAAGGAGGTTGGAGTCTGCTGCAACAATTAATATGTCAATAATTTATTACTTTGCTGCAGAGATAGATTTTAATAATTTATATGTTGTTGTTTTTCATTTCAGGATAAAAAATAATTTCATTTTCATTTTGGTTACAAAATACTATTCTGTTCCTAATAATTTTGTTTTCAATGGAATAAAATAATATTTGGAAAACAAAATCTTTGTTTAAATTATATGCTTGTGCAAAATATTCATTCATTCGCAATAATGATCTAAGATAACAGTTTCGAAATTCAGATGATGAATGCTAATCAATTTCATCGAATGGAAAAATAAATTAATCTTTTTTTTGTTAGGTGCTCTTACTTTTATGAGATAATGTAGCTCACATAAGCAGATCGTAGGAAAAAAAGCGTCAGTGAGTGTTTCCACACATGGGACAAAGACCATTCCGTATATTCAGTTAATCGATTTGGGTTATTTGCCGTACGACAGAAGCAAGTTGATATGTTTTCTTCTCCTCATAGTATGATTTAGCGATTTCTTGAGCTAGATTTATTATTATGATATATATGGATCTTTTTTTTTATGAAAAGGGACAAAAAATGCAGATAATGGGTGGCTATGCAAACGAACCTAAGTTACAACGACGGTAGATAATTTTTCTCTGTTCCAAGCTAATTAGCGGTATTTTCCATTTGTTAAGAGTACACTTTTCTCTAGAATTAATTTTATAAAACATAGCTAGTTAAAACTTTTCAAAATTTTTAAAGATCTTATATTTTTTAGACATTTTATGTATTTTGTATCCACATTTAATTTTCAATTTCAATTTCTATCCTCACATATAGAATGCACGATAAAGAATGAATTGATACACAAATAAAATTTGATATATTATCAAACAATAAATTATAATTTGAAGCAAAATTTAAAATCAAACAAATAAATAGTTAATTTGTATCACTCATAAGTAAAGTAAATCGAAATCTGAATTTTTTTCCAAGAAAGAATACTGCAAATATTGCCTTGAAGAAGAAATAATTCAATAGACAGCTTTTTGAAAATATTATAATATTTATATGATTATATATTTTTACGGCTTTAAATGTAATAACAATTTATAAATACATCATCTTTCGACATAAATCTGAACAAGAAACATTTGTATCAATATAAATAGCTGAAAGGAAACTTCATTATAATGTAAATGGATTAAATTAGTAACATGGTTAATTAATTTACTCATAATTTTTATGGAATCCAATTAATTGCGAAATTTAATTAAATTTCACTTAAATGATATAAAATCTAAATTTTTTTACTGGAATTCCATAATTAGTGCCAGACAAATTTAAAGTAAACTGTTAGGGGTCCTCATACAAGATTACTTACACATAATGAATTACAATATTTTGCCTGTTCTTAACAGAAAGTGATGATTGGGTTGTCAATTTAGATTTAAGCCCATGTATACAATCCATTAATTCTCCTCAATATTATGTGGTACTTCAAAATCAAATTTATTTGTAACTCATGACGAATATTGAAAGACATTTGAATTTACATATAAGAGTAATATTACATAAGAAATGAAATTATGTATATGTTCCGGAAGATAACCTTTCACTTTCTTTTCGTAACTGTAGTTAATGAATTACATGTTTCTAGATGACATTAATTTTTTTCATTTTATCCTTCATGAAACGAATTGGAAAAATAACTATGTGTCACTTTATACAAATATTACAATAATGTTGGGTAGAAAATATTTTACCACATGTTAGTCACAATCACTTATTTTAGGCGATACTCATTCTTTATGTCCTTATAATTTAGAATTTTTCTAGTAGAATTTACTGAAATTTAAAACGAAACCTAAATTTTAAAAGATACATTGTATACTTAAGAAAGCCGGATGCCATATTAAAAAAAATAGATTTAACAACTATGCGATTATTTAATGAATCCAATTCCACAATAATTGAGTTCCCCTTTCAAACTAATGACAGTAATGATAAATTTGGAAAAGATGAAATATGCGAAAGATATTGAAGCTGATCGAATTCTTCAGACTGCTCATTAATTCGCAAACAATACGAGTAATATTAAAATTACTTAAATAAAATTTAAACTTTTATTTAAGAAAATCATATGCTTCTTTTATTAGTAATTTTGATGATATCATAATTCACAAATGCAATGATAAAGAAGTAAACACTAAATGATCAAAGTCGCCAATCAACTGTAATGTAAAAGTATTCAAAATATTTCTCCTTTTGCTTTGAAGTAAAAGGTATATTTTGCAAGAATGAATATAAACATGCTTCAAATATCATTTAAGAGATATACTTAGTAAACTTCTAATTTTTCGGACATATCATCAAAAGGAATTGAGATATCTTATTTGTGTGAAAAGAAGACTAAATAAAAATAATGTACAGTTACTTTCATTTCATCTTTTATTTTCATTCTGATTTTTGATGTTTATTAACGTTGGCAACCAATTACGGCTTTTGACATTTGTTGCTACACGTGAATGGACTTAGACTGAATAAGATCTGAAATGTTTTGAAATGCTTTTTCTTTCTCTTTTCTGCTTCATGAAGATTCAAATGAAACTAATAAACATTTTTCCAATCTATAATTTAAACATTTTGAAAGGATTCCATTCGAATCTCTATATTTCTTAAGATCACTTGATTTTTTTTCAAATAAATTTTTTAAACGATTTTCTTACTGCAGAATAAAAGTATTTTGTGGTTTTTTTTCTAAATAATGCAAGAAAATATTTATGTATATGACTGCTTTCTATACATAATAAATATAATTACTGGGGGATTGTCTTATGTAAAAATGGTATTTAACAGATATGACATGCATTTTTAATTGTGAATTCTGATTTAAATTTTGAAAATTGTTTAAAAATTTTAAGCAATATAAATGATCATAAAATGATTCTTATCATTAAGAAATATTTTGAAAACTAAATACGCGTACAACAATTATTTACTAATGTCTTGATTTTTTATAATATTTAATTTAAGAAATAAATATATATTCATAAGTAAATGAGTTAACCATCACCTATTTACCTCTTAAAGATACGAACCTTTGAATCTGAACGCTCCAAATCACATAAATACCATAATATTATGACTAATATGAAATACTTTTAAAATATAATTTTTTATAAGTGTCTTTGGAAAACATATTATTCTGTAAATGCATTTTCTTTGAATCATGCACGAATAAATATAGCCATTTAGACGATACATGTGAAGAAAAACGAGATATTATTTGCGGAAAGGAAATTATATAATATAATACAATCTCATTTGATTTTGGTTGCTATATGTGACATGTTTGGTCCCCCAGATTCTACAGCCTCAGCATTACCCCAATTTAAAACTGAATGTGTGAGCCTTATCTCTCTTTATACCTTTTTGAATGGATGGTTTTCAAAATTCGAGGATCTTTTAATACTGTAGCATTGAATTGAAAATGGTTTGCTTCAGTATGCATTATGAACCATTATTCAGATATCTTTATCTCTGCTACTCGTATTCTTGATCATGAAGACTTTCACACACAGAAAATGCATCGTCATATCTTTTCCAGCCGATAAGATCATCATCGCATTATTTGGAAAAGATTCACCGGAAGCACCCCAATGTTTTGATTTTTACTACATTCCCAGGTGCATATTGATAAATCCAGTACTCACTGGTGGTGACAACTTAAAGCGTGAGCAATTAAATTTTGATTTGGCAGCAAATGATTACAAAATCAAACCTAATTGATAAATCAATGTTACACTTGTTTCTGCTCTACTGAACTATGATAACAACTAGCACTCAATGATAACAACAATTTACCTTCATTACCAATAACCATCTACCACCTGTGTTCAAATAGAAGTATTTTTCAACCACTCTAAAAATCTTTGTTTAATTAGATTTAAATTAACTCGTTTCTGATTTGTGATCAGGCATACTGTGCAACATCAATTATTTATTCATTTGCAACGTAGTGAGATCGTGAGCTAGTATTATACTCACAGCAATAAGTGGGTTCATTTCTTATATAAGCAAAAATAAGTATATAAGGCACTTTTTGGGTACATATTTCTTATTATTCTTTTATATACATATTTCTTGCGTACCCAAAAAAGAAAAAAAAAAGTATTTAAAATCATTCACACATGATTCCAGTACAAATGATAGTTTTTTGGATAAACCAGGGCCATACCAACATACAACCTTGTGCATGAATGTGAAAAGGTAATGAGGATGAATTGGAAAAAAATATGTTCAATATTTCCATAAAACCGCAGAACGTTTCGTTGGACAAAGGCGATATTTTATAGATAATTAATATCAGTTATTTAAAAGCTTGCGTTTTATAACAGTCAAATCCTAATTCTTTAATTGCGGTGAATAGGTGCTTCGATTAATTTTAGCACCTTTTAAGAATAGGTGCTAAATTTAATCGAGCGACATACAACTTGTATGAATAGAAGGTTCATTTTTGGCAGTTAGCCCAATATTCTTGGAATGGTGACTCAAAGATATATCTAGTAAGAAGATTTATATATGAGCTTCATGAATAGAAACGTATGTAGAAAAGTTTTTGAGAACAAAATATTCTATTTCTTTTCAATGAATAGTTCCAAGGCTCCAAAAGGTTATTCAAATTTTAAGTAAAATCCGGCTTATTTATATTTATGTTTATTAAAATATTATACATGTATAACATAAAATTTTGTAAAATATTTTATGTCTAAAAAACTAAATTAGTATGTTAGTTTAGTTTTCATGTATAATTTATATTACACCAACAATATTGAGCAAGAAACGAAGGTCATTTAAATGAAATGTATTGACGATAAAACTGATTTCTTGTGAAATCTGTTCATAAATTACATTTACTGCTAAATAAACTTAAAAAAAATCATCTTGAAATGTAACAAAAATATCATTTAAACAATAATGTAAGCCGTTACTTTTTTTTAAAAAATAATTGCTTTATAAGAAAACGGATAAGAGCATTTTTGAACTATCCATAGATTATTTAATATCTAAGCTACAAAGAAGTGTTAAGCTGCGTCTAAAAATATGTCCAGTTTCTTACAAAAAATAAAATATAGCACTTCAACCTTTCTTATCTCCAGAGAATACGGAATGGGTAGAGTTACTGCTTGTTTTATTGCTCCATTCTCAAACCACTTTGAGAGAAAAGGAAATGAAAGAAGTTTAGACGTTGTCCTCTAAAAACTTAATCTCTGCATTAAACTTCATTGCATTCGTCTAGTTTTCCCAAGAACTGAGAAAGAAATAACCAGTTATGAATACATTTACCCAATTTTCATTTCAAAAGATGGTTTTCGAATAACTGTAATTATGATACAAAGGATCAAATTTATATCTCTTTTTCAAATTATATGCTTTTATGGTCTGTAGTAAAACAACATCCATGTGTTAAAATACTTATTACTTGAAGGTTTACTAATTTTTTTTTTGTTCGAAGTTCTAAAGAGAAACAATTTACTCTTGTGGATTTGAAAAATAATGAAATATACATGTATCAAAAAGTTCTGATTCTATAAAGTTATTTTATTTGACTACCGTTATTTACCCATTTAATTTATTTTATTTTGCATTCTAACTCTTTTTTTTATTTAAATGTATTATATATATAATAAATCAATCTTATTTTTAAAGAAATCCAGAAATTTCTGAATTCTTTTTGACATATAAGTATCTGTATATAAACGATTCTTATTTAAAAAAAAAACCGTCAACTGACATAAATAAATTCAATATTTAATCCTAATAAAAAATACTATTTTCATATAAAATGAGGAAAACAAAAAATTCAATACTAAGTAAAATTGAAACAAATATTTCCCAATTAAATTTTTTTTTAATTAATACTTTGGTGCTAAACATCTTATAACTTTAGCAATCGATTTATGTATTTGACATGTATATATTTTTTAATTGATTGCTAATGCAATTATTTTCAAATTTTGGACATAGAGTTAATATTTAGCAATTTTTTACTAATAGGAAATGGGAAAATATCTTATAACTCTGAAAAATTTCTTAATCAGTATCGAAGAAAGTTACTTCAATTCAAATAGAGGAAAGTTTTTTAAAAGTTTCACATTGTCTATTATATTTCTTCTCTCTATATTGTTATATCTTCTTTCTTTCATTCTTATTAGCTAAAAGATCGACTGCTAAGTTTTTATTTATTATGCTGATTGTAAGATTGCTTATATTCTATAGACCAAAATATACATCACACACATACAAAATCTTTATTATAAGTTGTATTCAAATTTCAATTTATTTTCATCACATTTTTTGTCACTTCAGCATGCACGAATTAAAAGTGAATTATAAAATAAGATTTAAATAGAAAAATAAAATTGTCTGGTATGAATACTAAAATTTCGGCTCTTATATAATATAATACTTGGTACCTTTGGAGATATTTAAGAAAAGAAACTTTTTGTGAATCACTTAAAATTTTAGTTACAATATTCTGTAAATTATAAATTCAAAAGTCACTTAAGTTAACTTTTTATTTTTTTATTTTATCATATTTTGAACATATTTATTTAAAATTTAGTATTAGTTGACATTTACGATAAAATTTATATAAAAAATTCAAATTAATATATTTCCCTTTTGTTTCAACAATATATTTAGTATACATATATTTGCGTTGTGAAGTAGAAAAAATGCGATTATCAATGTTACTGTGTTATACCAATGTATAACATAATTTTACAAGAAAATATATCACTTTTTAAATACAAATAACCCTAAAATAAATAGTTATATACTTATAAATCACGCTTGAAGTTCACAACATACCTAGAGACCGTCTAAACATTGTTGTTAAATTTCATTTGAATACATAAAATACTTTATAAGAAATGAGAATTTTCATATTAAAAAAAAAATTAAAATCTCACTTTTCCATAAAATGCAAATAAAGGTTTTAATGCATCTCAAAAATTTTATACTTAATTAATGCATTAACTAACTACCCTAGACAAAAAAGCAAACCGTTTTTGAAAGCGTAAATATGTAGTCTTTAATAAAATGTAAAAAAAAAAAATCGAAAATTTTCAAGAAAACAGTGATTTTTGGATAGGCGCATACCTTAATTAAAAAATAACTATTAAGAATTTCATTCTAACAAGCATGTTGGATATGCTCGATATATAGCGTCATAATTAGAAAGCACTATTTTACGTAATATAACTTAGAGTACAGTTTTAAACAGTTCTACAGAAAAATAATAAATCATAAAGGGTGGAAAATATTGATTTTATATATTGAATCATTAAAAATATTTTAAATGATAAATGAAATATCAAAAAAGAATGTAAAAGAAAAATACAGCATGTGCCTTAAGTAACCTGAATTCTAAAAAAAAACATTTTGTAACGGCCATCATTTATTATTTAATATGACTGACTTATATGTTAATATTTAATCAAATAGTGAATAAGTAAACAAAATTGATTTGAAGGAGAATTAGAAAACATGAACTCTATTTATTATTTATCTCAACACAGAATACATAGAAATCGCTCTCTATCTCGCTAATCCCTTTCAACTCAGTTATTCCTAGTTGATATCCTAATAATAAAATTTTAGTTTGCCGAATTAATTGTTCTGATTTACATACATCTTGCTTATAATAGGTTCATCTCGTATTACGCCAACTAGAAGTCGCTTCGAGATAACTTCAGTAGAAAAAATTACTTATAATGATTCAATCCAATTTACAAATATCTATCAGTTTCTTCTTATCCTCTATTTTCCTCCGTTTTCCTTTTATTTTTATATTTCGCATACATATCAGTATTTATAATAAATTAATTAAACTTTATTGCGTCTAATTTACCTAATTACAATTGGTTTTGGTTGACAAAAAGTCATTTTAAGTTATTTAAATTATCAAAAGTTTACCCGAGATTTCTGAAGAGAAAATAACAAAACAATCAAAAATGTAGAACAAGAGCTTAAAATAAATTTTTTGACACAATTAAAATTATTAATTAATATTTTTCATTTTCTTATAAAGGTTTTGTAATATTTGTGTGTCACTAGAATATATATAATTTTCATCACAAAATGGGCTCAAAATGTAAAGGTATTTCAGAGAATTGTTTCATAGGTAGTTTTAAAGTTCTTGTTATTTAAAACAAAAGTTCTAAGATGAGTATTATGCATGCATATTATATTTTTGTACTAGTTTAACTGTCCAAGTGCTGATAAAATAAATACATTTTTCTAAAATATGTACTAAATTTAAGCTTTTAGGATATTTCACCGTTGTTGTATAAAACTTGACTGGGAATTATTGACAGTTAGTTTAATCCGAGTTTCATTGTCTAGATTCATTTCCATCGAAATCTAGGAAAGTATCAAAAGAAAATATCTAAGGCACAGTTTCTAGCAGGTTATTGAAGCTTCCATTAATTAATTAAGGTAGCACAACCAAACATGACTTAAATCTTAACATCTGTTTTATATGTTAAGATTAAACATCTGTTTTATATGTTTTTCTTACGAATAAGAATGCAATAAATCATAATTATAAGATTTTAATTTTATCAGAACCTTAAAATATCATGTCTGTTGTAAATAAAAACATGCAGAAAAAGTTATACTTTTTGAAGTAAAATTCTCTAGGCTGTGTTATACTTGGATGATGTGTCCAATAAACAAAATTAAATACATGTTATTGGTTATACGAATTGTTTTCCATTATTTGATCTTTCTACATATTTGATTAACACTTAGTTTGGTTTTACTATCTAGTTTTTATTAGAGATGGATATCAAATATTAGATTTGAGATGTGAGGGGAATTAAAAAACCATTTTGGATCAAATTTCTCTTTAAATAGTATGAAAAGACTTTTTTTTCTTGTGTGTGCAGGTTTTTTTTTTTTTTTTTTTTTTTTTACTTTCAAAAACTAAATTGAAACTAAAAACAGTGTAACATTACTATCAAATAACTCAAGAAATTATTTCAAATTTGATTCTTATTTACAAAACAAAGCTATTTTCTAATCATAATGTTAAGTTCTATTTTAAAACTTCAACTTTTATTCCACTAAATATGATTAATTAATTGTTTTAAGTTATTACAATTTTTTTCGATTTAATAAAAGAAAAATTTCGTTATAACTGAAACATATTTTTAAAGCCATTTTATTGCATATGTGGATAGAGCTAAGAAAAAAAATATTATGTAAAATTATAGGTAACATTTGAACTTGATTCTTAAGTTGAAACACTGTAATACTTGTATTGATTAAGGCATTAATTAATCCATTGGGCTGACATTATACGGTTTAATCATTCACTGCAAATATATAATGCATGTTTAAAATTTTTCTCCTATATTTCTTTAATACTTTTAGAATTGAAAAACAATTTACTGGAATAATAATTTATTTTACTCTTACTATTACGGCAGTCTTTTGAAATAAAATTTTCATTGATATTTCCAATATTCCTTTTAACAATTTTTTAAGAGAAATTTGTAATAGAAATTACAAGCAAGATATAAAACTTTCCTTTCAGAATATCTTGTTGTTTACAAAGTTTTCGAATGAACCAGCTTTAATTTTTGAAATTTTTATCGATGGAATCAGTATTACACTGGTATATTAAAACTTTAAGCAATCCTATCTAACAAGACGAAATAATGAAAAACATTTTAGGAGGGTGGAGAAACCTTACATAAAAACAAGATCATCAACAATAAAAACGTATGCTTGTACTCCATCTGGTTTTATAGACCGTCATTAGAAGCACTTGGAATAAAAAGGAAGGAAGTAGGATTTCGTCCATAGTATTCCGAACTTGAATCTCTAGTGTTCATTTTGTTACACCTTTGTCTTTGTTTTGTCGCAGGCTAAGCAAAGAAATAGTCTTCAGTATCAGATTTTATCAGCTTTTCCACTGACTAGACTGTTCTTTGCTGTATTGTTATGTGTTACACTACGTTTTTTTTAAAAGTGTTCGAGTAAAAATTTCTAATCCTTAGTGCTTTTACTTTATTTAATTTTTATTCCTTTCTGTTATAAAAATTTTCGTATTCCTTGGGGTGGATGAGAAAGAAGTAATGTTTAATTTAAATTGAAACACACAGAAAAAAAATTCTACCTACATTTTCTTTATCGTAATAATCACTATATATCTGAGGTAAACAGTATGACATAGTATAAATATTAAAAAAAATACAGCTTTCATAAAGGCTACACAATAAAATTTCTTAAAAATCCAAAAATTATTCGTCATCACGAGTAAAAAAAGTGAAATTACTTATTTTACAATGCTATAAATAACCAAAAAATACAAATCTGAAGTTATCTCTTTTAAGATAACGTTTAGAAAACATACACCCAGTATATATAGATTTCTCATCTATAAATAAAAGTAATAATTGTACAACAATTCAACTATGTATTAAATACCTTATAATTTATTTTACAATCAAACTTGGTTTCATTAATATTTTATTTAAAATTGACAAAAATGAGGAACGCTCATCAGTGTAAAATGATTTTTCTGCTATTTTTAAACCTGTGAAATAACTTGAAAGTAAGAAGAAAATTTATGATTTTTAAGGCATGTATGATTAGTTTTTATTAATCAAGTTATTTCTAAAAATATCTTATAAGCAGTAGCAAAGTTGCCACATTGACTCATTAAAAATTTAGTTTTACCATTTTACACAATTATAAAATAATTTATTTCAATGTATTATATAAGAACCTTTGTTACTGTTTTCTCATAAATCAGTTAACAGTGCAAAATTTTCGGGATTACAACAGCATATATATTCACAACTGGGTTAAGAAATAACTATTATTTAGAAGAAAATTTAAAAAATGCTTATTTTTATTGATTTCTAATAAACGGATTATCTTTGGAGAAATAAGTACCACATGGTTATACCATTTAGAATGTCAAAACGTCCAAGAAAGTTTTAAATAAGTTTCTTATTTTATAAAGAACCAAAAATCTATACAAAGGAGAAAATATCTTCGTGGAAGTCAAATAAGTTTTGAATTTTCATTATGAAAGTATTAGTATCTAATTATGAGATGGAAATTAACTCTAACAAGGACAAAATAAATCTAAACCTAAAACTTATTTCTTGCTGGAAATGGCTTAGGATTATCTTATAGAGTAGAATTCTGTAAAAAAGAAACGATATTTAAAATCCTTATTTGTGGGATATATGTACATTAAATTGTAAAAAAATACAATTCTTTTGGTGCTTTTATTTTTCTAAAATAATAAAATTATATATTTTCTATAAGATATCGATTATATTTATAATAATGCAATGTATATAATCGATGTTAAATGATTATAGACGTTAAAATGTAACAAAATTTACGTTGTAAGATTAAGTGTTTGTATGACACTAATTTCAGAATCAAAAAATATCGTACCTTAAGAAATATTTTTGAATTAAAAAGGCGCACTACTTTACTTAAAACATGTCCCTCATTATAAACACCATTTTTGAACAAATGGTATATAAAAGAAATATTTTATGTAATTGTCAAAATGTATCTGTTGATAAAATAGTTGTATACATGGACATGCAATGAAATAATAGCATTTTTATTTATGATTCAGATTCTAAAAAGTACTTTTAAATATCTAAACGCTTTTTTTTCATAAATATCTTACAACTAGTAAAAACATTTTGAAGAAATTTAGAATGTATATTATTAGCTATAAATAATCAATGTAATTTCCTTCTCAAATCAATCGGAGAGAGTTTATTAAAAGCTCAGAAGGCAAATAAGGATGGAAAATCATTTTAAGATTGATTGAGTATTAACGTCACACTTAAGGGCAAAATTATAAGAGAGGGACTTCCAAATTTTGAATCTCGAGAAAGTGACGAAAACGGCATCTTCGCTGTCATTTGTTTTTTTAAAATTCGACATCATGCTAACGTAACATGGATCCTTGAACAACTTTAAAATGGAACAGTTCCATTAATCCATTGTCTGACAGAAAAATGTGCCGGTCATGATTTTGCGGTGGAATTTCAAAATAGCTGATAGAAGAACGATAAAAAGGAATTAATTGATAAAATGAATTGATGAAATTAGTAATTATATTACTTAATCATAAAATAAAGTTAAGTGAAATGACAACTAATTTTAAAACAAATACATAATAATAATAAATTACTAATATATATATATACAGGGTGTACGGCCTTAATGTGAACCAATAGCTAATTCCGGAACCGTTCGGCTTAGATATGCACTTCCAATTTGAAGAATGTTTTAAAAAAGGTAAATAATGTTTTTACGTGCTTTACAAACCAAAAACCCAATTCAGAAAAAAAATGCAAAAATTAGATTTTTATACGGTCCCCATTTCCTATCACTTATATTTAGGAAAAGATGCAGTACACAAAAACAAAGTAAACACAAAATGTGTCATTTTATTACAATAAAAAAAGAGCGAGTTATGGAACTTTGAAAATCATACAATTCATTCATTTTCTCGGCCATATTCAAGAAGCTAGTAAGGGGCCGTCTCGAAAGTGAAATTAATTGGAACTCTGGCAGGAAACTTTCGCTCTTGCACGTCACTCTTATGTAAATCTTTTTTAAATTTAAAAGTACATACATTACGATAATAATACAATAATTAAGTACTTAAGATATAAAATTTATTCTGTGTACGCGTAAAACATAAACTAAATAAATTATCTTTGACGAAGAAAACATTTCAAAAGCAGTTCCAAAAAAATAGACTTGTTTCCTGCGGCTGCAGAATGATTTGCTACTGTACTGATCATGGCGATCTTTAAAAATATGTTGTATAGTCGCTTGCAATTGCATACAGTCGTATTCTAATATTACGAATTCTAGTACGGGAAAACGAGATGTATGCTGCGAAATGGTTCAGTTGTATGGACAGTGTAATCGAAATAAGAGAGAGGTGGCAAGACTTTATGCCATTAAATTTCCCAGTTGAAGACATCTAACTTATTGTGCAACTGCCCATGATGTTTAACGCTTGTATAAAACTGGGAGTAGTCATAGACATATTCCCTTGTCTCTTGCCACACCTTCAAGCTTGCGGATACATGCTGAGGTTGTTCTAGGATATGCCCTGGCTCATATATTGAAAGTAGTGTCCGGTATATTAGGAAGGCTTGTTCCTACTCAAAATCGACGGTGTGGAACATATTTCATACTTACGGTGCATATCCTTATCGTCCAGTCCTGGCGCAGGAACTGAAGTCCAGGGAGCAGGAGCGTCGTTTTGAATTTTGCAATTTCTTGTTAAACACACTGGATGAAAATCCAGATTTTTTTTAATAAAGTTTTGCGGTCGGATGAATGCCAGTTCTCTAGGCAAGGCACTATTAATACACAGAATACAAATTATTGGTCCCTCGAAAACCCACATCTAATACGACCGAATCTTTTATTTTTCCTTTCATTTTTACATTTCTTTATATATATATATATATATAATAGCTAATTATTTTAAAGCAACTATGTGTTTCTAAAATGAGTTTTGAACTTTAAATTTAGAACTATTTGTTCGATTTAAACTCATTTAAAACATTACTATAGACTAAGACTATTAAATGGAATATTTGGAGCTGTTTTTCTACTTAATTCTAATGAGACACTAAATTCTATACGAGAAATTCATTACATAAATTTATCAGTTAAGTTATTAGAAATTTAGTTCTCTTTGACTTATAATGAGTAATATTATTGTTTTCCTGCTGAATTTAAAAAAATATGATCATTTATGAAAACATCCAGTTATTGATGCCTCTGTATTTGTAGAAAAATGAAATTATTGTAAATATATTTGTAGAAACTGCAAATAAAATAAAATATATGACTGATTGAGGCTCTATAAGAAAAAAGTTAAATATATAATTCTTCAAAAATATCTTAGTTATAAAGTTAATTTAGTTAGTTGTATAAATATATCAGGATTCTACTTTAAGACACATAAATGAGCAGTATATATGTATGTGTGTGTGTATGTGTGTGTGTGTTTGTGTTTGCGTGTGTCAAATTATTATTCTAAACATTTATTATTTATTAATATATTTTTAGTTATATCTATTTTATAAATAACGAAATGGAATGAACCATAACATGTAGAACATTTAAAAATTTCCCATATTGATCAAAATTCTAATTACGTATATGTTATGTTTCTATTATGTATTCCATCTTTAGAAAACGTATTAATATAATTAAAAATATTCACTTATGATACCAAATACCGCATTTTAAATTACTTTAAAAATTAAAACTACAGCAAAGGCTTCAATTTAAGTTTGAATAAATATTATTCTAATTCTCATTAAAAGACTTAAAATAAATACTTATAAAAGTTATCATTTATATACCTGCCAATATAAATAAAGTTATCCAACAAATAATTATTTCAGTTTTTGATGTGAAATATGTGTAATAAACTGATATGCAAAAAATGTATTGTGTCTTTTTACTATAAAATAATGCGCAATACTTTATACATCGTTAACGAATAAACGAGTCTAGTGTTACTACTGCTTTTATAGTTCAATCATCAGAATCACTTGGATAAAAGGTAAGCAAATAGGATTATTCCTATTGTCCACTAAATCGGTGTCTTTCGGACTCATTTTGTTGCTTTCTCTTTCTTGTTCTGAAGGCTCAACAAGGAAATAGCTTTCAGCAAATGATTTTATCGGGGTTTCTATTGGATGGATTATTGTCTATTGGGAATGTTCCAGGGAATAGTTATTATCTGATATTTTTTCGTTCTTTTAAACTTTTGTCATTGATAAATCTTTGTGGCTTACAGTTGAATAATTCTGGACATTCAGACAGTTTATAATAAGATATAGTTTCCAGACATATATTTAGAAAAATAAACGAAAAATAGTTTCAAATTTGAGGAAATTACACCATTAACAATTTCAAAGTGTGTATTAATGTTTAGTTTATTATAATAAACATTATGACAATAATGTATCTTACCAGATATAACACAAATTATTTTTTTAGAAAGATAACCTTCCATATAATATTTACAAGAAATATGAAATTATAATATATTTCTATATTAGATGAAATTCAACAAATGTAAGGGTAACAACCAAGAGCATATGAAAATGATTCAATTTTTTAACTCCATTTGAAGGGTAATACTTTGTATATAGATAAATACTTTACACACTAAATATTATATTATATCTGATTTTAATGATTTTTTTAATATATTCAACTACTTATATATCTAATCAGATAATTTGCAGTAATATATGTCATATACAAATTCATTGGAACACATTTTCGATAGTAAAAAAGTAAATAAATCTATAAAATGTATTTTTGTATTATATATGTCATTTTGTGAGAAATCACTCATAAAAATAAGGTTTTTTGAAATAATCTCATCCTCTAAATTTTGTAGTGGAACTCTTTTAACTTTTTTGTTTCAGTTATTTCATTTAATCATTAATAAAAATATATTGAAAGAAAAGGCATTAAATGCATTAAATTTTATATATTTTCATCTTATAAATAATTATTTTTTTTTATAATTTATTCTGGTTTTTAAATATAAGACGTCATATTATCACCCTGATCAATTTGTTAAAAATACATATTATGATACACGGAATCAAGCTGCACCCTATTCAAATTTCTTTTCTTCCCTAACATTTTATTTATCTAATCAAATTACAAATATTGCTTTTCTAGTGTTATGTTTCATTAACTTTCCAAGATTGAAGGATAATATGTTGCCTCAGCTAGGTACTAGAGATAAGAAATGAGATAATAAATTCATAATTTCACTAAAAATAGATACAAATTCTCGTTTTAATAATTTGTTTCCATAAGCCAATTATAAATTATCCTTTATTATTTAAGTTTTGAATACTAATTTTATCCTTATAGAGGGTAACGCAGAAGTCATTCATGAGTTGAAAAGCCTCATAATTATTTTATAAGTAATTTTTTTTTTCAGAACTGTGAAGTATATTTATGAGATACAACATAGAAAGGTTGAATTGTAGTTAGCACATAAATCTGATAGACCTTTGCTTTAAAATGAAAGATCTATCATCTTAACTCAAAGTGTATAATATCAGCTCTTCAATGCGCGCAACTACCTTCATGATTTTAAGATTCTCTGTCTGGTAAGGCGCTTTCAACTACGTTATGTGGTCTGCGATCGCCTACGAATGGGTAGATGACATTACTTTTGAAAACATTCAACGAGTGAGATATAGTATGGATGGCAATATCGAAACATCAACTAGAAGAAGTGTCCTTAATCTAGGAATATACTGAAGTTCCTTCAAAAATTTTCAACGAAGCAGTTGAAATTGTTCCAATACAATGTATTGCTGTTGGAGAGTGTTGATCCCAAGGATGAGTAAGCCCGTCTTAGGTATGCAGCTCGTCCCAGTCTGTTTGGCCTCAATTTTTTTCCCTTTGAGGACATTTCAGAAATGTTCATACGTCAACAAACCAGTATCATCGAGCAGTTCAAATATAGTGTAGGGACTGAGATTTATATATGTTACAGCCAGCGTTTCTTCGCAACATGTATTGTGAAGAGTAGCTCTTTGTGAGGTTGCGAATGGCGGTCATTTGAAAGATATACTTTTTCACACTAGTTTTACTCATTTCTTTACCATGTACTTCATATCTCAGAACGGATTAACTGCGTGTATTTCCAAAAAAAAAGTTATGCTCTATTCAAATCCATGCGCAACCCTGTAATTCTCTTCAAATTGACAGCATCTTCTTTTGTCTCTTTCTTATCTCATATTCATTATACTTTTATAAGGATATGCGTTTTTTACATTAAAACTCTGAAGCATATTTTTAATTTATATGACAGTTTATTTAATTAATTTATTTGAATTATAATTTCAATATTTCTCTTTTGATAAATGGAAAGCTGCATATTAAATTCTTCTGTTTTCCCAATAGGCATGATCTTTTTTTTTGTTAAGAATTGTGTTTAAGTTTTAGCTTATTTTTTTAATTCTTGATTATTGTTTTTAATTATTTATTTCTGTAGGCACGAAAAAACTACCATTGTTGTCATTATGAGATTTTGCACTGTAACATATTATTTTCTTCAAACATAACATAAAATGTCCTTTTATTTAAGTTTATCATGAGTTTTCTTGTTTCTTCAGTTACGTCATTTACATAGCAATCGGCTATATAAACCCAAAGTCGTAACGTAATTCAGAACACATTTATAAAATATTTGGGGAAAACGACCCAAACATATTATAAATTTTCGATTTTGTACCATACGAATCCATTTATAAGCACTAAGAACTATTAGAGTGCCACCAATATATTCAAATAGTTTCAATATTATATCATGTGAAAAACAATTTTGATACACAGTATAAGACGCAAAATATAGGATAAATTTATGAACAGAAAAACAATATATCTGCATGTACTTACATTGTGGCACGTATATTTCTTTGTGGCTTTTAAAACGTTCCACAAAAATCAATTATTTCTCCAACAAGTCATGTGAAATATTAACATTAGAATTTCAATCTTAAGACGGAAACAAGAGCATATTTTATATAAAAGGACATGAATTTATTCGAGTGGAAAATAAGTAGTATTATAAAAGTGCAACTCTTGATATAAATGAAATGTAAAATATAATATCAATGTTGGAAAAAGTCATGAAAAGGATTTCCTATTTCAGAGACTATTCTTTAAGATTGTGCAAAGACAATCTAATTGAATTTTATACCATTGCCTTACTACCCTGAATGAATTTCAAATTTTAAATTCGAATACATAATAGTAATATTTTGAAACAAGTTTATTTTTATGATTATATTATTGCAGTATTTGGAACGCATACTTAAAGGACTGAAAATAATCTCTATGAGCGTATTAGACAAAGTTTTTCTTAATTATTCATCCGATCTCAAAATTTTATATTTCCATAAGTAAACGACACAGAATGATAAGTTATACATAAATATAAAGAAATTAAATTGACGTTTTCATTGAAGTGTTCAATATATCTTCTTTTATTTACGCATTTAATGGCAAATTGATGTGTCAATTTCATTAATTTTATGAACAAAATATGAATCATAGAATTAAGGTTAAAAATCAATATAATGTAAAATTAAATTGTATTATTAGTGGAAAAAATCAGTTCTTTTATGAAATTAGTGAGAGCTTAAAAAATTTTAAGTTATCTATATTAACTATATTACATTATAATTTTTCAAGAAATGGGTAGAATAATTTAATAAATAAAAGAAATAAAAAAAATGCAATTATCTGCTACATCCTTCTGCAAAAAATACTAACAAATATTTGTATTGATTAGTTAAAACACAACTCACTAGCATTACTTGATTTATCTTGAGGAATATTACTTTCCTCAGAAAATGGAAAATGAGTTATGCATCATTCAGTTGTTCAAAATCATACTTGTTTGGAAAGTACCATGTGAGTTTATTTTAAGATGTAACGTAAAAGGAATAGAAACTGGTTGTGAGTTCTGGAGTTGACTTGTTTATCAAAACTTGTGTGTTGAAAGGCTGTAAGAATATCACGTTCGCTATCAAAATGCGATGGGAAAGATTGTTTTCGAAATGTGTTGGAATAAAGTTGATTTTTTTTTTGTTTTATGGTGTTGCCAGTGCAAACCGTGACAGGAATTTGAAATATTTGCACTGGAATGCAGGTTTTAAAAATATCCCCCCAAAAAATTAGACTTTCTAGCTGTCCTAGTGGTTTGAAATGCAGTATTAGTTTTTCTTTTGTGGATAAAAGTGTTATATTTTACACATACGTTAAATTCAAGAAGATTCATTAGTATAGATAAAAAAAACAATTACATGTTTGAGAAATAGATTTCCACATGGTATGTACCACACACAAAAATAAAATAGGGATTTAGTTCATAGTATCATCACTGTTATTTCGAACTAAAATTGAATGCAATGTAGTTAATTTTTTTAAAAAAATATATGGTTATTAGAAGAATATTTTTAAATTCTTTATAAATTGCTTTACATTTTACGTTTTTATTTTCAAATGTAATATTTTACGGGTAATAATACCATTGAAAGTAGTAGAGCTTTTTTCATACTTTTATTTCGATAAGTTCATTTCTACCAAATTTTGTTTCACTAGGGCAAAATAAATGAAGAAAAAGACGCAAATTTATTATTTTTGTTAACATATATTTAATTTCATTAAACATGAGTCGAATCTAAATAAAATCAAGTAACCAAATTCCTGTTATCTTGACTTAAGTTTCCCTAATACTTCAGTGTTTGTTTACAAGTTGGCCAGACAATAAATAAGAAAAAAATACATAAAACTAGAAACATTAGAATAAACATAATATGAAATGTAATCAATATATAAGATAAAGAAACTTTCTTGCAGATATTACAACTCTTATGAATCACTAGTCAAATAACTCACATGAAAGCAATTTCGAAAGCACTCTTATTTATTAATGTACCATAAACTAATTAAGAAAATTCTTCGATTGTTTCTGAAAAGTGCTGAAAAACTGTACACTACATTGCATTTCATCAATTGCTTAACTATACATGAAAAAAGTAACCTTACTAAATCAAACTAACAGTGACAGCCCCGAAAGGTATGCAAACAACAATAACTACGCAATCAAGAAATAGCTTCAGATAAATACCATTCAAAACATTGCTACATATTTTTTTACATGCACTTCATTTTATCTGCCTTAAAAGTGCCTTAAATTAAGACTCATGGTCAGTTTATGAGTTTGGCATCTTTTTTTTAATTTCTTGTAACAATACACATATATATTATCGTTTGGCATTAAGAATACTGTACTAAAAGAACTTAATTACACATTTATTGAAAAATATCTATAATAGTTATAGCTTCATAAAAACACCGTTTCATTGCTTTTGGGTGTGCTATTTTTTATGTATTTTGGTATCTACATAATCATTGCTCCCTCTTTGTTGCCGGTATAAAAAAACAGTTTGAAGATACAGCCGAATTCTATGCTTTAGTTTTTCTTTTTAAATAGTGCGACTTTATGGTTCATCCAAGTTTTTGTTTTAAAATGTTCTGATATGAAGAACGTGTTTTTAGAATTTGATAAACATGTGAAAATAAAAGCAGCTGATGCCATTAAAATCGTACATATGTTAAATATTTTATGCAATACAGAATTAGATTAATTATATTCAGTAAATGAGAATTGATACCTAAATGTTATTATAGTCTTAAAAAAATCAAATTCCTGTTCGAAATAACGGATTTTCATTGCGGTTTCAATGTTGAAATAATACTTTTCTTCCAAACATCTCTAAAACGTCATTTTTGTCAAAATTTTCGATTTTCTAAATTTAATGTTAGTTTAAAATATTTTTTTTTCTTTTACAAACAGTTTGAATTTTGCTTACATCTTATTTAGAACTTACGTTACAGCGATTTGAATTTAACTTGGTAGCTAATTTTTATTTGAATTTGAAAGTTTGTTTTTGATTTTTTTCAAAATGAGTTTTGACACTTTTACATGTGGCAACGTAGACCTCAGAAAAGCTTATGAACGAAATTAACTTAAATTTTGCAAGTAACAGGTCAATTGAAAAGTCCTCGGCCTGACACATATATGGTTTTACTAGAATTAAATCCATATGTTTTTTAGTTAACCCTAACCCTCAAAAGATGCGTGGATAAGTTTGACAGCTGTCGGATCATTAGTTTGTGAATTATAGCATTTTGAGCGAAGCAACTTTTGTTATTGTGAAAAAAATGGATAAAAAGGAATTTCGCGTGTTGATAAAATATTGCTTTTTGAAGGGAAAAAATACAGTTGAAGCAAACACTTGGCTTGATGCCGAGTTTCCGGACACTGCTCCAGGAAAATCAACCATCAAGGATTGGTATGTTAAGTTAAGACGTGGTGAAATGAGCTCCGAAGACGGTGAACGCAGTGGACTCACAAAAAAGGTTGTTACCGACAAAAAAAATTAAAAAAATCCACAAAATGATTTTCAAAGACCGTAAATTGAAATTGAAAAAAATAGCAGACACTCTAAAGATATCAACTGAACGTGTACATCATATAATTCACGAATATTTGGGTATGGTAAAGCTCAGAGCAAAGTGAGTGCCGCGCGAGCTCACTTTTGACCAAAAACAACGACGAGTTGATGATTCGGAGCAGTGTTTGAAGATGATCCAGCATAATAAACCCGAGTTTTTGCGTTGATATGTGACAATGGATGAAACATGGCTCCATCATTTCACTCCAAAGTCCAATCGACAGTCATCCGAGTGGACTGCACCCGCTCCAAAGCGTGGGAAAACGCAACAGTCTGCTGGCAAGGTAATGGCGTCTGTATTTTGGGATGCGCATGGAATAATTTTCATTGACTACCTTTCGACCGTTTGAAGAACGAAATCACTGAAAAACGACCGCATTTGAAGAAAAAAGAAAGTGCTGCTTCACCAAGACAATGCATCCTGTCACAAGTCAGTGAAAGCGATGGCAAAAATCCATGAATTGGGCTTCGAATTGCTTCCTCCTCCACCGTATTCTCCAGATCTGGCTCCCAGCGACTATTTCCTGTTCTCAGATCTCAAAAAATGCTCGCTGGGAAGAAATTTTTGTCGAATGAAGAGGTGATCGCTTAAACTGAGGCATATTATGAAGCAAAGGACAAATCGTTCTACAAAAATTGTATCGAAAAGTTGGAGGGTCGCTATAATCAGTGTTTCACCCTTCAAGGGAATTATGTTGAATAAAAAAATCTAATTTTGCCAAAAAAATGTGTTTTACTATGGTAGACCGGAGACTTTTCAATTGACCTGTTATCTTCCTTATATAGTTTTTAAGAACCCCTATTACTTTCATGGTTGTAAAATTTATATGTTTTTAGTAACAAAGCTGTAAATCGTGTATTGTTAAGACTTCTTTTTTTTTTTTTTTTGATTTTTCATTGTTATTTGACTTCAAACAGAATAAAAATTGTAGTAATATGATTTTCATCAGGAACGTAGTACCATCCCTAAAATTGTTATGATGAATACGATAAAATTTGCAGAATAATAATATTTTTATTTACTTTGAGTTATGAGAGTTATTCTCACAGTCAATTTATGTGCTATTTTCACCATGTTTTCCAATCATTTTCTTTTTTTAAATTAAAAGCAGATTATTAAATGTGTTTTTTCATAGTTTCAGGTTATATTTTAGCATTAAAAATATTTTGATAACAAATATCAATGAATTGCAAAAAGCTTTTTCCGAAGGTGTACGGATACCTTAATCATAATACAATACAACGATCTAGAGGTAAGATATTTTGTTGCTAGAATAACTATTTAAATGCTGAATGAAAAACATCTAGTTTATCCAAAGTATTATCTTAAACTAAAAGTGATAGAATAATACAGTGTATTCTCTCTCTGTATTTATTTTGAAATATCATCATAATGAACAATAGGATTCTTTTTATTTTATGACAAATAGCATTTTGAATTTAAAAGAAAGTGTGAACTATTAGTGAAATAAACACGCATTATATATATTTCAATAAAATGTTATCAATAACAGATACAGAACTTTAAAACCATTGTTTCTGTTACCAAATACACATATATTCCAAAGTATGCAAAATTATTAATTATATTAATTACGATATTTGAAAAATTGCTTCTCCTTCACTTTGAAAATCCTTCACTTTATTTTCTTTTAATTTGTTAGTACTTTGATGTTTTTATTTAATTCTTGGAGCTTCCGGCTTGGAATTTCTCAATTGCTTAGTTATTTATGCAAATATTAATGTAATTTTCATAATTATGAAATTGTATTTTAATGATTTCCTTAAATATTTAGTTCTTTTTCTTTTAACAATGTTGATTTAATATTGTACCCTTTTTAGATTATTTCACGTTGCGATTTTTACTGTTTGTGTTTATATTATCGTATATACTTACAAAATATAAATACATTACAGATATATGGAGGGTACTGTCATTATTAAAGACAGTTCTATTTTTGTGAAATATATTAACAATAAATAGATTTTTATTATTTATAGCTATGGTTTTACTGATATTTTTAACATCGATATCGAGTATCCTTTTAAAGTCCTACAAGGTGGATATCTATAAAAAATATATTACTGATACAGTTGCTGCATATGGAAAAAATAATTACTTTATTGTGTTAGTCGTAAAAAGAAACCTATGTATATATTACTGAGATCTAAAAATATATTTAAAGTGTACCACAAGGAGAAAATGAAGATAAACATAAATGTATTACCTTCAAAATATTAAATAACTTGTAAAATGATAATAAAACTGCAAGATTACTCAATTACATGTATTCGGCTGAAACAGTTTTTATATTGCTTGTGAATCACTTGAGGTCCATTGATTTGAGTCACAAAACAGTTGGACGATTTTTTCATCCTCTTAGTGTTATCTGTTTACTGTATCAACTAGATTTATAATCTGAGATCTCTTTATGGGCAATTTGAGTGGACCGATCCTCAAGCTTATGTTGAGTATAAATATCGGGAAAATTGCTAACGTTTATGGGGTCAAAGATAATGTTGACTATCGGTATACTACGTTAAGTAAGTGAATAGTTTCATCTTTATATCTATGTGTCATATATATATATATATATAGGAATAATTTTTTTTGATGTAAAACACTGTTATAATTTGATAAATTATAGATATTCTTAAAGGAAAGGATTTATATTATGATTACATGGGCTGACATTCATTTTTTATTTATTTAAACATATTTCTTGATATTTAGTATTCGATGAAATATATTTTCTATAAATTATAACGGAAGAAATAAATCGAAATGCAAAATTGTTCTGGCAGTTGTAAATCACATCTAGATCTTAAATATAATTACTAAATATTTCATGGTAAAAAACATTATATACCGATTAAATTTAACTGAACAAAGATATTTTTCTCATTTTTCAAAATGTACAGTTTGAGACATAGACAAAAATGCTAATTTCACATCATGAGTGTAAAATAGGAAAACGATAGTGATTTATCAAAAGGCAAAAAAAAAAAAAAAAAATTCGTTGAACCATTAAGAAAAACCTTTGAATACCTTTACTTATTTCAAATCAGAAAATAAAAGTTAGATAGAAAATACAAGGAATAAAAATTTAGAAATTAAAAAAATAAATAAATAAACAACACACATAGGCAAATGTTTCTAAGAAATTCAAAATATATTTGTTGAAAATACTAAAATAAATTCGAAGTTGACTGAAAATACATGTTACGTAAATAAAGCAAACATATGAAACTGCCTAAGTTTTTTTTATCTCCTTGTTTAAAATATAGTCTGACAGTTAATAGAGAATGATTTTAATTTTCAGGATAAATTTTTTCTTCTGGGAAGCATTGGGTTAGAATTCAATGTACAATCGAACCAAATAAATCGTGTTTTCAATGTGATTCCCTTTTTATTTTATTAGAGGATAGCAGGACTTCTAATTAAGAGCAGATATTAACTTTTTCATTCTACTTTATAAAACATGGGTTAATCATGCTATTGATTGCATTTTCCCAAAGGTAATATTTTACTCCTATTGAGAAAATATAGAAACGCAAGATGAAAATATGTAAAATGTTGTTTACCAACCCACACTCACTTCGTTGAAAAAGCACTCGAGGTGTGTAGATGTCTGTTACGAAACTAAAACCCAATAAGCACCCTGATCGTAAATTGCAGATGGTGATTTTTATCATAAAAGAGAAAATATAAATCCGATTAAGTGGAGATAAATAAAAGTTACACTTCCTTTAAAAACTTGGAGCTGAGATAGAGTCTATCATTTGAATATAATTATTATTATCCAGCTAAGGGGTTATTGTTTTAGCTGGGGGGTTTGGTTTTACATATAACTTATCAATTTTTTTTTTCATTTGCTTCAATTGTAATCAAATTTAGCTTAAATATATTCAATTTAATAATTTATCTTGTGCTTTATTTTTAATTATAAGTGGCTAATATAATATTCAATTTAAAAGTTTATTGTTTCATTTAATTTTAATATTGGAAAAATTTACTATTGTCATTTTCACGATATTTCATCGTTTGCATTGATTCTAGAATTTAATTGAGTAGTTTAATAATAATTATTAAAGTAAATTCTCCTTGGATGGCTAAATCTATTCTTTGCAATATTTTACATACAATATTTTATAATTATTATATTTTAATGTGTTGCAATTACTTAGAAATAATATTATTTCGTATATTTTCTCTTTTCTTTTTTATTTGAATGCTTGGATTGCATATGAATCACCATTTGTGGAGAGAGAATTGTACCAGTTTGATTTGTTTGCAAGAAATATTTTTCTCGGCCTCAGTAAACGATATTAGATGTATGGTGAAAAATTTTCATTGGTTAAATTTTGTGACTTTTAAAGAATTTTCTCTTTTGCATATAACGCAGACTTTTTTTTTATCGATGTTTAATTTTATATTGTATCCCATTTATATTTATACTCGAGGTTTAGTAACATTGATCCATTTTACCCCGAGTACCGTAGTCCTACTATGTATAGTATATATTATTCACTTTACAATTTCAACGATATTACAAATTTTAATGTTCAATAGATTTTAATTATAGCGTGCATTATATCTTAAAATGCAAAATTCTTCAGACGTAAGTATCTAATATTTTCATGGTAATTTTTTAAAATTTGTGAGATAAAATGATAAATAATAGGGGTTAGGATAAATATTTGGACTCCTCATTTCTTCTTGTTTTCTTCAAAATGTTTGATAATTTTGTGTAAAGTTAAGATTAACAGCTATTTTTAAATCAACAAAACTATACATTTTTTGCAACTTTTCGTGGTATGGAAATTAAAAAAATATAAGACTGTAAATAACACTATTCTTGCATATTGTAAGTGTTCCGCATAATGCAAATGTTTGGTTTGTTTAACTCTTAGAGTTTATGTTCCTCGCTTCAAAAATATTAAGAAAGAAAATATACATATCTATCTCTAAACAGATAAAAATTAGAAAATGATTTAAGAAAATACGCTTGTAATGTTTACTCAATCCCGAGATAAACCATTATAGGCATATTGCTAGCTAGAATTTCTACTATCGGGCACCTTTTTTTCACAAAAAGAAAAATAACTGGAATTTTTCCTATCATGTATGAACTAATAATCTATGATCAAATACTTTTTACAATCCGTTGTTGTTATATTGGGAGACACAAGAAATCATCTAACTGTAGAAGTTTAAGAGTGACTTCATATGATTTTCGATTGTATTTTTGTCTATTGGGACCACTTTTTGAGATTCTGTTATCGTTAGATTTATTTCTTTTTCCATAAAAGTTCTTCGATGATATATTTAATGTTTCTTGAGATACGGCTGAAATAACCCCCAAAACATTGCTGCTTCTCTTAGTTTTTCATTTTTTTATTTTAAAGTTTATGTAGGAATGACAAAATTTAGAAAAATTGAAGACATATATCATTATCTACTATAAAACATTTATCATAAATACGGTAAAAGAATCATGTTTGGGTAACACTATCGCAGGAAATAAGAAATTGTACTATTCTAAATAAAATATTTATTTGCTGGAATATTTGTTTGCTTTTTCTCAAAAATGCTCCAAAACGTAACAATAAAAGCAAAAAAATAAACGATGTATTAATTACTATATCACATGCGAAATCATCCTTTCCAATTTTAATTGTAAATTAGCAGCTAAATTTCTGCGTTTATAATATGTATTAATTTTATTATTAATGTTTTTGATTAGATAAAATTGTTGGATTGTTAAAGGAATTATAGAAACCTCTTTTAAAAACAATATTTCCATCGCTTTTGAAAAAAAAAAAAACATTTAATAGCTTTAAATGTTAACTGTCTAATTAAACCCAAAATTTTAGAAAAAGCTATATTATTTAATCCATGAGGTACGGTTTCTGAAGATGTATTGAATTTCATTCGATTCAACGTGTTACTGCTTTGTGAACTAGACTTTTTGAATTCATTGAAAAATGGTTTTGAGCAGATTAATATATGACAGTTTCATCAATAATTAAAGACATTCAACATAAGGATAACCCATTAGATGTAATTGCATATAATTTTGAAATAAAAACACGTTTCTAATTTTAATATATTACAAGCAATTTATTACAGTCATTCATCCCCTTCATTGTACAATGTCAGTACTGTTCCATAGTGAGCAATATTTTTTTTTAAATTAAAGTCCAAATTATCTATTGAGTAGATCTCATATATTTTTCTTTTACCAAGCATCATTATTATTAACATATTAATTAGAGCACATTGAAAAGAACTCTTTCATAATTATTTGTATTAAATTTCCAAATTAAAATGTATTTCCTTACAAAATGTAAAGACGTTGTACTCCATGCTTTTGAAATATGTAATCAAAGTGATCCATCAAGGATTCGTTCTGGTTAATCAGTTGAGTACAAATAAAGACAAGATATAATGCACAAATAAAACCCATGTAATATCCTATCTCATACATAAATATGTTTCGATACATATTCAAACATTATTTAAATAATTAGTACATATATAAATCCTCAAAAATTTATAAAATAAAAGCATGTTAGGCCCAATTTTATTTTTAATTATTTTTCTCAAATTCATCGACTCTATATAATCATAAATATCTCCTTCATTAACAAAAGCTGTTTATACAACAGACTTAAGGGAACTATAGTTATTCAATTATTTAATGTATCTTCTAGATTCATTGAAAGAGAAAGAATAATGCGTACATGTATTAAGTCCCATTCACCTGAAAATTAATGCGTTTCGAAGCAAATTTTATACCAATCAATTTATTAAGCAAAATTTCTTAATTCCATTCAAAATATCAAGCAAATTAGTCTTATTAAAAAGTTTTTCTGAATTTCACTTGGTGTGTGTGTGTGGGTGTGTGTCATCAATTTTCGATCGTTAATTTAACCATCTTCTCATCAAGCTAGAGCTTTGAATCTATGGGAATCGTTCTTACTCACCTAACAATGCAATATTTAGACATTTGAGACAAGTTTTAACTAATATTTTCTTTAATAATGCAGTTTAGCCCAATCACTTGGAGCGATTTCAAAAATTGGCACTAAACTTGGCGTTTTCTTCTTTTTTGGCTCAATTTAAGTCCGTAAAAAGTCCCAGGGTAGCCACATTTGGCAAAATACCGCCAAATAATTCTTGTTTCCAAGGGTGATTGGGTTAAACTGCATTCCAACCATTTATTTTACCGGATGAATTAATTAATTTTAGTTAGTTTTAACGTTTTTATGTATTTCACTTGGTGTGTGTATCAGTGTGTCATCAAATTTTCTATCGTTAATTTAACCAACTTCCCATCAAGCTAGTGTTCTGAAATTTTAGGAACCGTTCTTACCCGCCTAACAATGCAATATTTAGATATTTGTGACCAGTTTTAACTAATATTTCAATAATTTCTGTAATAAACTTTGCCACCATATAAAAACGTTGGTTTTTATTTTACTGTGAATCCAGCATTACGTATATACTCTATATATAAAACAAAGTTCTTATGATGATAATGTTAATAATGACAACTAACATAACTCCTCTTATTTTAATTGGTTTTGTTTTATTTTTCTTGGTTTAAATAATGTTTTCAAATGGTTGCATAAAATCACCTGCTAGACATGAAATCATAAGAAAATAGACTTTCACGTGGATGGCTTCAATTGGATTAGGATTGGATAGTGATTTAACCTAAGGATAATATCTAGCTTCATGATTTACTTACTTCACCTGGCAAGTTACTCAAATATTTATTTACCTCAAGCCGAGAACCACTGAGGTTGTTCAGTTAAAATACATATATAAAAAACTATTTAAGTTAATTATTTATCTTTAGGGCGTCGTCTTTTCTGAGAAGTCTAAAATTTCGTAAGTCCTTCATTTTGAGACTAAGGGAAGAAAGAGACCGTAAGGAACTGAAACACACATGCAGTTCATCAACAGTCAAAGAACATATATTGATTAGATTATTGATACAATGTGAAGGTGGTCAGAAATGTTTCCGACCTAACAAAGATACAAGATTTTTCTTAAATGTATTTTTCCCCTACATATTCTCCTTGTAAGTCTACAAAATTCTCCCACTGATGCTCTTATCTCTTAAGCCCTACCAAATAGTACTCGTCGTTTTTCTCTGAAAAGAACTGTTTATGAAGGTGATGACTTCCACATTTGACGAAATTCTCCGTCCTCCGAGCGCACTTTCTAGATTAAGGAACAAAAAGATCTTGCTTGGGACTAGATCTGGTGAAATAGGTGGGTGGTCAAGCAGTTCAAACCGTAATTAGTAGTTTTTCCGAAATTTCTACCTTCAGCTTGTCATGTAATAATACGAAGTACGTATGGTTTCTGGTTTGAAGATATTCGATTAAGATAACTTGATATTCCCCTTTAGAAAATATCTATATTCGTGTTTTTCTAAGAATGTGTTTTTAATTTTTTTTTTTACATGTTTCCTCAAAATGAACTTCTTTTGGTAGTCTGCAATATATTTTAAAATACTTTTTCTAATAACAATAACATGCACATTCCAAATTATAAGTGTTCGCTACAGTTGAATATTATTGTTATACTTTTAATTGTAGCTTTATAAAGTGAATTTTGGAAAATTTATTTCTGAAACGAGACAGCAACACCTCCTACATTGTACAATTGAGATCAACTCATCAATAAGATCACCAGCTAAGAATGAAGATCCTTAATGGCAATAAAGAGATGATAAATGAAGTTATTTTACTTATTTTTTTCAATTGATTCGAAACTGTCAATTGTATATCAATATTAACTATTATGAAAAGAGAAGCAAACCTACCTAATCAAATGAATTATCTACATGTCACAAATGAACAATGAGTATAGTACATTGTAATCTACAAATAATATAATTCGTATATTGTTATTTATATACAATAGAGTTCATAAAAACAGGATATAACAAAGGAAGATTATTTAGGCCTTAAATAGGTGATATCGTAATATGTGAAATTAAAAAAAGAATAAAGAGTAAAAAAATGACTTGTAAGCTAAAAATTCGAGAAATTATATATATATATATATATATATAGTGTATTAAGAAACTATAAGACCAATAAATATTTTTCGCATTTCTGAAGAAGAAATAATGTGCAAAATTTATGCGTGTATTTGATGCATCGTATAAAACTTTCTATTCTAATTGAAGCTTCAAAATTAATATAAATTTTGTAAGATATACTCGTTTCTTTCTAAAAGTTGCATATTGTTTCGTTAAGAGATCATAAGACCATCTGAAAAAACTTCACACAAGAATACATATAAAAAAAGCATGCAATATTACTTCATGATCGCATTTCCTATGAAAAAAAGGTACATATTTGATTGTATTTACTATCCAGAATTTGTTTGAATATGCCACGGGATAAAAAGTTATCTGATGAAGTGAAAACAAAATCACTTCATGAGATACTGGTAAATCTGAAAGTGAAATAATTAAGTTAATGTAGCATTTTAAGATCGTTATTCAAAATGACTTAATAAGAAAACAGATCCAAACAAAATAAAATTACCTGGAAGAAAAAGCAGTTTCACAGCATAGGATGATCCACAATTATTTCGACTATCTAACGACATCTTAGCGTAGGTTAGACTAGGATACATAAGCGATACACATCTTTACAAAAAACTCTTAAATTCGCTTCTGAATAAAGCTATAGTTCACTAACAACTATCTGATGACCATGAATCACACTATCTTTACCATGAATTTACATTTTCAATGTCACATTTGGTAAATAAGAAAAATCTAAAAAAAATAATAATCGTTCTAATCCTATAAAGATTATCACTTAGTGAATTTCTATTTCATGTCGTAGCTATTTTTGATCAAAAGAAATATTATATTAAAAGTTAAAGAAAACATGAAATCTCTAAATTATTTGAAATATTTTATAAAAATTAAATAATATTATAAAGGAAATGTAATTTTAAACTGCTAATATCACTAAGTAATTTATAGAAAATATTAAAGTTGATTTATGGATGATAAGTTACCACTCTAACGGTACCAAATATAACGAATTTCAAATAAAGAGGGTATAATAAAGAAAGTATAATCATTTGTTTCCATCTGTCTGAAAATCTTATTCAAGAAAATGTGGGCTTATTACATTAAGCATCTAATACTTTGAATCGATTGCTTTTTTCTTTTTTTTCTGATAACGGAATCTATTATTTCTGCTCAATTTATTTTAATACGCTACTTTGTAGGTAATTTGACACTTTTGACTCACATGCTTATGAAAGAAACAAATAAATACAGAAAATAAATCGCTCGTATTCAGGGAGAGATGGATACGATATATATTGCAAATACAAATCCAAAATTTGTTCTTTAATAAAACATTATAGTTTTTCAATTCTATTTGTATTTTATTCTGTAAGAAACTAAATGCGTTTCCTTATATAATGGGAATTTTTCTTCCGCATATGGCCAAATGGTTCTGTGTGTTATTATTCAGTTCATTTTATGCAAAAGGTATATATGTGAAGATAATCACTGAAAATATCATACTTCAATTACAAGTTAGCAGGTTCTGATTTCTGGTAATGAGTCAAACATTTGATATTCTACTGTATTAAAATAACGCAATTAATTCTTAAGGAATACACTGAAAATTAAAGAAGCAGTGTTAGTTATCTAGATAACCTACAAAATAATATAAAATAATAAATACATTTCTAAATCCTAATTTAGATAATTGTTAATTTAGAAATTAATGTGTAAATGATTTCTAGAAGAAATTTCGTTAGTTAAATGTTTAAAATTTTTCAATCAAACATATTTCGTATCAAGTTTTAAAACAAAAAAATATGTGTACAGTAAAATCAGAAAAATATTACTGAACTTTTTGATCAATATAGATAAGAGGTTAAACAAAATAAATAAAAAAATATGTATAAAGTTGATAAAAAAATTCAAGATTTATGCAGAAAATTGGAAAAATAGTATATCATTTCATTCAAAAGTTAATTTGCTGAAATGTTAAGTATCTATTTCATTACAAAAAAAATTAATCAACAATATCAAACATAAAAATAACTTGTAAATAATACATTATTTTTAAAATTTGTCAATTTAGATTCAGAACAACCTCGCATATAGCACTCTCAACTTGAAAAGTGATTTATACACTCCATAACAAAAAAAAAAAAAAAAAAAAGAGTGAACGACGTACCAAGAAGGAGTTGCCCAATTGTGTTGAAATTTCGTATGCAAAAACATCTGGGCTTAACACGCAAATTATTTAAATTTGATGTCCAATGAATGAATAGCATTAGCTACAGCGAAACGGAACTACGCTCTCATCAGGTGTATAAAAGAATCGATTCTCAATCTGATGGTCAAATTTTCTGTTGCTCTGTGATTTAGGATAAATTTCACCGACTGATAAAATGGCTCGTAATCGAGCTCATTACGTACAACTGTCAGAGTATGAAAGAGTTCGTATCATTGGATTTTAATAGGAAGGTTGGGAAAATTGGAGAATTGCTCGTCGTAAGGCTCGAAGCGATTAGAAGATGCCATCAAGGGTGGAAAATGGCAGATTTCAGCGTCATGATGGTGTAACACCCGGTCAACCCGGGCGTTATCTTGTGCCATCACTAATATCTAATATTAAACACTACGACACCAATAATTACAGAACCACCAAAACAGCTTTCAAGATTTATTAATATATATCTACTATGACATTAATAATAGTGCTCTCCAGGTTAAGTTTATTAACACTTTAATTCAACCCACCAATAATAATCTAACAGCTTCTTACCAATATCTCTTACCAACTGCAACTCTGAATCTGGAACAACTGCTGAAAACCCTAGAACAATTCTCAATCCGAGTGGTTTACACTCTTACCTCAACACTAATCTGTCTTTCTATACTATAGCACTTAGATTCCACCTCCTCTCACTACAACGCCTCTCTGATCCTCCTTCCGATACTCTACTCCTTCAGATGGAGTTTATATACTTCTTAATTTAACCGCTTCACTTCATTCCTAACTGCTTTGCATACTACGTTCTCCATCAAGTTTCATTTTTGGTTGGGCAAAGGTTGTTTAGCGAAAGCAATCAATCTCAATTGAAAGTCCCCAAAGTTAGTGAAGAGAAACCGCGAATAGCCCAATGTCACAATGGTAGTGGTCGACCTAGGGCCACAGTAGATATAGAGGACATAGTAGTTGTCAAATCAGCTGTTAAAGAGCCTGATTCCTCGTTATCAACCATCAGACGTGTGACCCGCACACGAGTGTCCACCATGACCATTCACAGACTGCTGATAGAGCGGTAACGATCGCTTCGCCACCACAGTAACCATACATGCCTGAAAATGGTAGAGCTAAATTACAGTAGTGCTTGGTTCGATCAGGTTTGAATGAGTGTTTAGCGACGAATCCAGGTTCCAACCGATCATTGAAGACGTGTCTGGAGACGCCCTTGGCAAGATACTGATCCTGCTTTTACTATTGCACGCCCCACAGGCTCTCAACCAGGAGTTATGGTCTGGGGTGCAATTTCTCTTGATAGCCGGACCCCTTTGGTCGCCATTAGAGGTAGACTTACATCGCAGTGATACGTCGACGACATTCTGAGACCTGTTTTGCTACCGTTTATTGTGTTGTACCCTGGCTTTATTTTTCAGGAAGATAATGCAAAACCACAAGCGGTACGTATTGCTATCGGGCATGTCTGGGATATGATGAGAAGGCGACTGAATCTACCAGGGAATGTTGAATAACTAGCCCGACAATTATAGCACACTTGGCAAGAAATACCGCAGGAGATCATCAGGGAGCTTTATCACTCTATGCCCCGTCGAGTGTCAGTTTGCATCCAGAGTAGAGGTGGATCAACACCTTATTGAATTCGCTGCTTTGTTACTATGTAACTCTGAAATAAATCATTAAATTTTTCTGAAATTTTAATAATTTTTTTATGTACATAATTTTACTATTTTCCAATTTTTGTCTCCATCGAACAACTCCTTCTTGTCTTTTTTTATAGAGTATATATTACCATTTTTTGAGTATTTTAATTTAAATACTTTTAAATATTTTCTTATTAAGAATTATTTATTTGAATATATTACAAGTTTTAAGAGTTTATAAATTAAAAAACAATAAATATGGAAGGTTCATCTTTCCTAAGAATATAACTCGAAAATATTTTACATAAAATTTAAGATAATGCAGGCATTAAAAAAAACTGTTTTTATTAATTAGATGCTTAATATACGTTAAAATCAAGCACATTTGATTCATTATATTAATTTTATAATTTTTTTAAACATTACTTTCTTCATGTATGTTTGCTTATCACTTTTTTTAAAAACTAATTACAGATAAGTAGTAACCAAAGTATTGAAAATTTTACCTTTTTAATATTTATCAAAATTAATTGTTAAATAATTTCACAGTACAAACGGTATATTTATGAAATATATTAAAATTATATAACACATTTTTTTTAATTGCTTACCAATGTAAATCCTTATAATTTAACCTCCAGATAAAAATGCATTCAATTTCTTAAATAAATTTGATATTTTTTGCACATGTATATTATATAAAAATAAATAAATACACAGTTTTCAGTGCATTTATTTATTTTTAATGATACGGCTAAAATTAAAACTAACAATATCAAATAGAATACAGTGTGTAATTTCTAAAATATTTAAAATCTTTATTTACTACAAGAAACTAAAATATTATATATATATATATATATATATTTGAACACATACTTCGCATTTTTTTTGAATCCATTAAAAATTTATAAGAATAGTCTGATTCATTTTTCATTATATTATTTTACAGGTTTACCAAATAAATACTTTCATAATTGAAATAAGTTCTATATGAGTGCAAATGCAGAATAAACATTGTGCAACAAATATTCCTCTTATATTTATTCTGAATGACAGCAATATAGAAATAAATTTCGAAATCTTCAATTATTATATGTAATTCCTGTTATTATACGTAACACAAAGTAATACCAAACACTTAAACAGAAGTGTTTTTCTATCCTCTCAATGTCAAAGCGTGCTTGGATTACTTGAGGTTTGTGACAACACTTCCAAACCATATTGAGGAAAACAAAGTAGATGCTCTTTTTTCCTATTAAACTGATTATCCTTGGTGATTTCTAGTAATATCCTATGCGGTTATATTTAGTATGACCTCAAGTATGACGGAATGAGAACATTTTTCTAATCGTAAATATGATTCCTATAAGCGATTTTGGCATATTTTCGAAATCGCTTAAATATTTTTTACATACTTCAAGTTACTCTTTTCGTCTCTGTACGTTTTAAAAATTTAGTGATATAGCTTCAAATTGGTTAGCTTCCTAGATGCTTAAAATTCATAAACGTGGAAATACGTATTTAATTCTTTTTTACTTAAATTCTATATAATATACCGTACTTCATTGAATGCTTAGAATGCTGAAAATATATCTAGCAACAATGATCTCCAGGAGATGAAGTACAACCAGTCTGTTGAGTCTAATTTTAAGACAAATGTACATAAAAGTTTAAAACTTATTCAAACAATTTTTTATTCAATACTAACTTGAATTATAAATTTCCAATACAGAATTATAGATATGCAAAATCCTTTCTTCTCTAAGAAAACTATTCACATTATTTTTGTAAGCATAATTCATAAATTGGTTTTCTTTAGAAATAATTCCATTCCTACTCTTGCATCTTTGACGTCACCAACTTTCCAAACTGTTAAAAATTATGTCTAACTCTGTTACAGATGGCAACGATCATACTAGAGACAACCCTTGTTTCAGCTTATTTACAGGGCATTCAGGAGGCCTTAAATTATCCCTTTATTTACCAACGTACTTCGGAAGATAATATATCGAACAAATTCTCGATAATGTTCTGTACATTCCATTCACTCTTACCTTGAGTTTCTTTGTATTTATCTACGGGCCAAGCTAATCGAAAGACAGTATTACTATTCATTCAGATAATTTAATCACCAATATAACTATGGTATCGTTTAATATATGTAGCAAGGATGTCGGTTTGACATTTTTCAACAGTCAAACAGTTCTTAAATCAACTTACGGTAAGTGTGAAATTCATGAAAGAATCTAGTTCAAACTATAAGCACATATCCTTTATTAATGTTTATTTCAAAACCTTGGACTGGTTGTGACTGATACTTTGTTTTTCTAGATTATCATAGTTTTCTGAATCAGTTTCAAAAATAAAACATGATTAAATTGAGAAGCGTTCAGAAGCACATTGATGCTTGTAATGGAAAAGCTCCCTTATATCTAACTTAAACGTTCCTGTGAACAGGAACTGTAAGTAAAGTATATGTGTAAAGTGTCTGTGTCAATGGTTACAAGAAACATGCATAAGGGGTCATCTTGCATTTTCTTAATGGTTCATACGCGGTACTCCCGGTCAACATGCAGTAGTTTCCTTGCGAAGGTCTCAATTTTTCTCTTTCAATTGTAAACTGAAAGATCGGAAGCTTATCATTAAGGAATTAAACCTAGGAATGTCACCAATTTCGACAGAAAGGCATTTAAATTCACCCATGTGGGATTACTCCCTTTCTCATTGATGCCACTCCTTTGAAAATGACCCCATTTTAGCACACATTCATCAGACATTTAGCTTCGCGAAATACACAACAAACTCACCACCTTCAAGGAAGAGACATGCTTGCCATTTTGTATTCTCCTCCATCTGAGGTAAGCTATTACTATTTATTAAATGCCAAAATATATAAGAATGTATTTACTAAAATATTAATTCAGCCTTGTAATAATAATAATAATAAGCTTTGTCGCTGCACAACGCGTGATGAAATACATGTGTGCATGAAGTTTTCAAACGATCTCTCACATCAGGAAACAAATTACAGCACATTCGGTCTACTACACAAGATTTGATAGTCACATTCATCATTTGACATCGTTTGGAAGCACAATAGAATGGTGGCATAGTTAGCTACGATTAAAATTTTCTCAAGACGTTTGCGTCAGCAAGGATACATTGTAAAATATATATTGACTACTGAATGCCTAAATGGTTTCTCTAATGATGAATCCAGCTTCCACTTAGTACACAATGTGGTCATATTGGAGTATAAAATGCGAGGAAGAGAAATTATCGAAATATTGCCTTATCCGTCGTTATGCAGGTCCTAAACTTTATGTTATGTCTTGGGGTAGTAATAGATTACCTTCTGCATATCCTATTTAGTACACCGTGCATATCGTACGTTCTGCATACCCAACCACCATAAGAAATCGCCATCTCAACTTGCTTGCTCTTCCGATTTAAAACTAATCGAATATGTCTGGTTGAGGATTGGAAAACATCTAAAGAGCACAACACGACCAAACACTGGTACGACCAATCATTTTTACCAACGGTTTAATTTAGTTCAGTTTTTATTAACGTCACACTAGAAACAACACGAGGGCTATTGGCGACGGACCTAGTAGTTTTTAACCTCGGTCAAGTGACGAGGATGACAACTGAGCTGGCACCCCCTCTCCTAACTTCCACACCACGCCAACGAGAGGACTTTGGGACCCGACAAATTTAACATGCATCAGCCCCAGCTACGCGGAGGGTCTTTGGTAACCAAGGATCGAACCAGCGACTGAATGAATACCGCCGGTCACGAATCCGAAACCACTAGGCTACCTCGGCCACTTTTACCTACGGAAGGAAGCAAAAAGGTTTGCCATATCGCAACAATACACTTAAAGTATACTTGCATTCTATGCCAAGGTATACAGTAGCCGTTATTTCCAGCAATGAGGGCAACACTCATGACAGATTTCATTAATTTCCTCACTTGGCAGAAAACTGTATTTTCAATAATTTTACCTCTATATTGTATGTTATCTCTCTAATACATTTTGCTTTGATATCTCTTGTTATTCTTTGTATTATGTTTTAAGGATTGCAATGCACGGCAAGTGTCTTAATAAAACAAATAATACTTTCATATGTGTTTAAATATTTTCGTTCTGTACGGAATTTGCTTTTATGCTACAATTTTTTGAAAGCACTTGTATTCAGTCGTTAAATAAATCCATTTGCAGTAATGGGATACAGGCATGTTGTTTCAAGTGATCGAATTATGATGGCATAACACTAATTTTAAATATCAATATAAATATAGAACCATGGCATTAATTCCTGATTTTTTTGGCACCTTTATAGGATTTGGTGGAAAATACTAGCCTCTATCCACCATATAAACTATAATATACTCAATTTGAAATACTAATTAGCTTCTACACTGCGTGTCTAATTCAACTCTTGACAGTAGTGCTTTTTTCGCCCCTTGGACGTTTCTGTCAGTATCACAAGAATAAAAACGAGTAAAACTACTAGTTTTCAAAGCTTTTTCTCTCTGTACTTTTCAGAATTTTGTAGCGCGTGTAATCAGAAATGCATTATTTGAATACTTAAGTGTAAAAAATGGTTGAAGAATCATATCTGCTACTGTATTTTGAGTAAGCAGTCAGTCGAATCAGTCTTCTCCATCTATTCGGTGAAAACACCTTAATCATATTTGTTTATATTATCATCATAAAATAAACCAATTTGGATTTAATGAACTAATATTTAAAAAGACCTAATGTTTCCATATTTGTTCTATTACTCTAGTCTGAGTTCTAGATCGCTACCCCATTCTCACTAAATTTACAACCACGAATATAAAATTAAAAGAATGTCTTAAGATAACTTAATTCTAAATTATATTTTGCCAAAAAAACAACTCAGGTAACATTTCACAAATGTTAAAAAGGAATGTCGAAAGGAATGATTTCCAAGGGGTATAAGGACGTAAAGCATTTTATCAAGATGTGTGAGAAATATTTGATTTGTGTAACTGCTTTATATAATATCTTGAATAAGACAGCAATTATGGTATGGAATTTATATACATAACTAATACTGAAGGTATTTTTATATTTTCATTATTTTTTGATAAAAATCATTCTTATGATATAATTTGCAAAAAATTCTGAAATAATAGTTTCCAACCAAATAAAATGTTCTCAAGCAATTCAATAACTAACATTTTAAACATATATTCTTGTTATTTAACAAACTGTTGTTAATATTTAAAAGGAACGAGTTATTTACGCTAATAAATTGACTATTTTTGTACATGAAATATTAAAACTTCTATAAATATAATGTTTGGTATTCGAATTTCAAACAATATGTTTTACATATAAATTAAAATGATACGATACACTTAAACTTCAATTCTAAATAAACTAATGCATAAAATATATTTTCCTCAGCAATAGATTTTACCAATATATAGACATTAACTATAATTACTCTGTAATTGAAACCCTAAATTATAATATATTTTATATTTTATGTATCATTTCTTTCACAAAAGAAATTCAATTTGTCCACACAAAAAATCTATTTACTGTTTTAATAAAAAGGATGTTATAATGCGTCGTAGATTTAAATACTACTTAAAAACAACTTAGATTGGCTCTAATGGATACTGATTTATTATAACAATAATTGTATCTGTTGTCTAAAATTTATAGGCAATTATTTCTTTTTCTTTGAAAGCTCCTTCATAAGGACAAATGTAGTATTCAGGTAAATTAAATTATTTCCCAACTTTTGAATTCGCTGAATTTCGCTAAATAATATTTTATTTTCAACGATAAATGATTGCGAGCCTTTTGGTCGTGTTTGTTTGATAAAGTATCGGATAATGAACACATGATATTTCTTTATAAAATAGTTAACCTAAATCTATTATAGATCGTTTCCCAACGAATGAAAAAAATCTGATATTTATAGTCGATGAATCATCGTTTTATCTCTCTCCGTCTCACTCTTTCTATTACCAATTTTTGCGACTAATGGGTTTTATGATAGCGTAATATTTTCTCCAGAAAAGATCATTTTTTACTGTTAATTAAATATAGCGTGGTAAAAGTTGTTGGTGAAGCCATTTTATTCACAAATTTATGTATAGTTAGTTATAAATCAAAGTAACATGAGTGTCTAAATTATTGTTGATATTTTGGCTGTATGGGTGCACTGTGATAATGTTTTAAAAGGTTCAGTTGGTCGCTAGGACAGTACATGTTGCATAGGATAAAATTAAAAAAACGAAATACTTTAATAGCATATGTAGTTTCTTTAAAGAGTCTTAAGGGTGTTAAATCTCAGACTTTTTTTTTATTTTTTTCAAAACAAATATGTATATTTTTCATTTGAAACAGAAAATTTTGATGTTACTCATTTGAGGGTACTAAAAAAAACTTCAAAAGTTTTTCGAAAAAATCTAAGGTGTGTTTTAGTAAGATTAGCGTTGAAATGAACATATTCTACATCCATATATATTTTTTTTCATTTCAGTTTACATTTTATTTATTTTGCTTTGTAAGCCTTATTAAAATATTTTCAACGTTAAGATTTATTAAAAGGAAGCCTGTAACTCAGCACATTCGTTTTATTTACTTTTAATTCAATTTGTTTATTTTCTCACGTTGGTTAACCCTAGAACACTAGCGAACGAAAATTTCATGTGCGGTCTTCCTTGGTTGGCTCTTTTCTGCCCTTTTCCTTTCACCGATATACTTATTTCATTTTGAGTGCTTCGAGGCATTACTTAGTAACATGTGTGCCAAGTGGTTTGAATTTTTAGTCTATGATTTGTTTCGCTTCATGATCTACAAATCACCACGTGGATTTTACGTGTCACTAGTAATACGCGAAATTTTTCACACATAAATTTGACGTGTCGCTAAAAACGAACGACTTTTTGAACATGTAAATTTAATGTAGTCCTAGCGAATAAGGCTTTATTTTTTAATTTTCTGAATGGTGTATATAAATGTGTTTCGATTCTTATTTCATACAGTGTTGAAGAAATAAGCAAATCACGTAAATACTTTTCGGATGTAGAAGCCAAGAATTGATTTTGGTATGTGATGATATTGAAAGTGACGATAACGTGGAATTTGAAGAGGATAGTAATGATAGTGATACTGATCCAGATTATATTTTTGATGATAAAATAGAAATTGATCCTGATTTAGTGATTCAGTCCCAGATACTTGAATTGAGTGCAGTAATGATATGGATAAAAATATTTAAAAAAAAAAAAAAAAAAAAACTTGAAATACATGTTCAAAAGAAGAACACAGAGACTATAAACATTCAAAATCCAAATGAACAAGGTCATATTATATACCTGGATGCTGACTTAATAAAAGGAATAAATGATTGTGAGTGGTATACGAAAATCAATGATAACACTAACTAGAGAACTAGTGCAAAAATATTGTTCATATTGGAGCAGTTTCATTTGTTGAGGCTCGATTTGCTAAGGACCAATTGATTGTTATAATTTATTTCTTTCCGATGTTTTTAAGAAAGAAATACTTACACAAACGAATAAATAAACCAAAAGAAGATAGGTTTTGCAAATGTTAAGGATAGTTCCGTAAATAATTTAAATTACGATGAACTAAATTTCTTGTTTGGAATATTAAAACTAATTTCAGCTTTACAAGATAATCATTTGTCGACTAAAGTTATATCTGATATAATTTTTTTTCTGGTGGAAGGCGTAGAGCAAACTCCTACTATAAATTTGGAAAAGCTAAATTCGAAGAGCACCAGAAGTCATGTCCTTCTGGTGTACAAACATTGATTATCTTGGTAAATTAATATTATGAAAATATACTGTTCAATTGTGTAGATTATATTTAATTTAAAAGGCAAATGACTTTCATAATATTTAGAAACACATTTAATGTAATATAAGAAAATAAAATGAACTTTACGGGAGTATGTCAATTTTACCTATTTCTAGTGATAGTGGCATATATAAACACATTAGTGCTTTAAGGTTAAACATAATTTTGTGAATTCATCAGCACATTTTTAACCCATTATTGACTTAAAAAACGATTATTCCGTATAGAAAAGTCATCTGGAATGTGTGCAAAGAAAAGGAAATTTTAAATTTCTATGGAAATATGTTTATGATAAAACAAAACTATTATTCTACGGATGTGAATGTTTTACCAATGAATGAAGTAAGCTCATAGATAAATTAAATTGTTTTTGAGAAGTGAGAAAAAGCTTTAAGACATGTGGAATATTTGAATATATTTTAACTTTTAATTCCATTCTTTCTACAACCATTTGTACTAAGTGCCATGGATCTATAAAAATAAGTGAGAAATCTAGTCTTGATGTGTCTTCTTGTTTTCAAATAGACTGTACAATCTGTGAGATTCCATGTATTTTACAAATTATGAAATCATTGACAATAACAACAATACTCCAGAAATAAATAGAGCATCTGATTCAGTATTTGGATGTATTGACAAAGGTTTAGAGGATTTGAAAACATTGTACACAATGATGTTTATATCTAGTTCCTTCGAGCCAAAAGCTTACATTGCAATAAAAATCATACATCTACATATTATAAAATAAATGGTAGAAGCAAGATGTTATCAGAAGAGGAAAAAAATTTTTCGTCTTCTGGTAACATCCTAACTATCAGCGGTGACGGGACTTGGATGACGAGCAGGAGAACTCTCATCATTAATTGAAGTATTCGCTGTAATAGGTGTAGAAAGAGGAAATGGTGAAGTCTGCCATTTTTTCTAAAGAATGCGACTTTTACAAAGGCGTTAAATTTGGTATCGGAAAAACAGACAAAGAGACTCAAAAGATTTCATGCAAAAGAAATTATTCTGTTTCTACTGGTAAGATGGAGGTAGATAGAATGTTGAGAATTTTAATCGTTCCGAAAAGCTTCACAACCTGAAATAGTCCAACTAAATAGGAGTTGGTAATGCTAAGACATTCAATACTCTTTCTAAAACCAAACTATAAGGGAATGGTAATTTTATTCCAAGGTTGGATATGTAGATCAGGTTCAAAAGCGGTTGGGTACAAGACTTTTGAATTCGGTATTATAACATGGAAAAAAGGAAGTATCTGGCTGTAAAACTAGTGGCCGCATGTGAAGACTGACAGACATTTTCATAAATAAACTTACCCATCTGAATGGAAATGCTATTCAAGGCAACTCGATAATATCGAAAGACATGACAAAGCATTTTGGGCAGTTTTGGGTTACTCATGAAGCATCGATGGTGAAATCAAGCATTTTTGTGTCCCATATCTCCAGGTACTTTGTGTAATTATAATGCTGCTATTAACAACAATACTCAGGATAACTACAAAAAATATTATTGCTAAAGCCGTCCGCGATGATATAAAGTTATTATCTACAGATTTATCTCACACAAAACTACTGAGAAAAAAGTTTAAATGGCAATATTCAGAACCCAAATGAATGTCTAAGTTACCAATACGAAACTTTTGCTAGAAGACAATTCGTTCTGGTTTCGAAGTTGCAGATATTGCGTAAAATATAGTCAATAGTATTTGCGATGGTGATAAACTAATACTTATTTCCAAAATAGAAAAGCTTCGCTTAGGAATTGAAAATAATATTTGCTTATTGCTGGCTGGTTACAAAAAATTTAGAATCCTGACTTGAAAAATAGTGAGTTCGACATCATCTTTTGAGGCTTGCAAGGAAATAGGAATACAAACAACTAAACAAAAGGATTTGATGGAATAACTATACAATTATGATTCTGGAGTATTTTAATACAAAAGTCTCAAATTTAGTATTAAGTTAAATGTTAAAACTGGAAATGCATTATTTCTCTATTTGAGTTTTCTTTTTCACTTGTGCACATTATATTTCAATATCTATTATAATTAGATATTTTTAGCATTGTCAATATAAGTAATATATTACTTCAACTATACCTAAATTTAGTGTCATATTTATGTAGTATTTAAAAAAGAGATTAAAAATATTTTTTTTTTCGAATTTATAATGCTTTGAATCATTTTATCTTTAATAGTTTTATTTAATTTTACAAGATTTACATTAAAAAAGAGTGTTTTTTTTTTATAAATCAACGTGTTGCTGATAATTTAATTCATTTTCGTGCAAAATTTCTCGCGCACACTCAAACTTATTCAAAAATTCTGAAAGAAAAATTTATTATATTCATGGCTTATAATATGAATAAGAAAAATATATTTTAAATGTTTTACATATTTCAGAAACTGCGTTTATTTATAAGGAACATGTTGAAATGTTAAAGTATTTAATTCAATTTTCCATTAATTATTGAAATTACTTTTTAGCTATCAAGATAATGTAACATTTCTGATATTTCTTAAAAGAATTTCATTATTCATTTATCCAAAAACTACAAAAACCATTATGTTTAAAGTAAAAATTTATACTACGAACTGTACAGAAAACTATTATTTCACAATCATGATACGTTTTATCGTAATAAAATAAATGAACTCCTTAAAATATTTCTTTTATACACAAACAATCACATATATGCAAATTAAGAAGCTATCTAATTAAAAAAAGAATCATCAGGTGTTAAAAAAACAATATACGGTATTATTCTTTTCTCATTAAATGATGATAATGTAGTTGTTGATTTCTTCAAGAATCCAAGCAGCTTGAGACCTTCAAGCCCGTATTTTGCAGTTGTGATAAATAATGGCTGTGTGATGATGATTGAGCATGCTGGGTACATAATCAGTGAAATGTCTTTTTGAATAGAATCTTTACGAGTTGGAGAAGTACAATGGAAATTGAATGAGGAAACTCAAGTTTTGCAGTAATTTTCGGTAAATGGAAGGTAAGGTACTAAACAAGCTGCCAGAAAAGAGGAACAAATTAATTCAAAAGACTATTGTAGAAAGTTGACATTCTCACTGTGGAGAGATGATTTGTCCTAATCTTTATTTGGATCTAGTATTGCCTCGATTAAGGTGTATTTCTTTTCAGTTATTGTTTTTGCAGATTGAATTTGTGGTAGTCTTTTGATAAATCCTGGCATATTATTAAAAATACTCATAATAATTCTTACAATATCAATTCAGGTGTCAAAGTCTATTCCGAAATTTTTTTGAATGTTTTCAGCATTATTTTTGCAGTAATTTTTATTTTTATTGCTATTAAGATGTAAGTGATTTTTCTTGATGTGGAGAGGATTAGTCCCGGTTTAGATCCGAGCTTCAATTTGTGCTGAGGTCTCTGATTGTACAATATTTATATGTTGTTCAGCTGAAATTTTTGCTTTGACTGAGTGGGTAAAGACGAGTTTATGACTTTTTGTTTGGAACCCTTTGGTGGTTTTAGATATTTGGGGCACCCACTCTATGAGATTATGTATCCAGGAGCTTCACAGTTTATGCAAAAGAGGATGTCAATATGTTTTATTTTTATATCACAGTTTCTTGTAAGGTGAGTGTGACCACATTTTAGACAACGTGGTGTCATATGGCCGTATCTGAGCTGTTATGAAAAGGTTACACGTTTAACACTGGGTTACTCTATTACCACGATAAGTTTGGATTCTAACAGTCATAAAACAAAGTCTGTCCATAATGAGAATTTTTTCTTCACCTTTGTTTCTTAGAAGTTTGTTGGTTTGGGTTTGTTTTTATGGGTGTCAGAAAGTCAAATTCTTCAAAAAATCATGGTTTGAGATTTTTTTTTTCTTTTTTTCATTTTCAAATTGCACAAATTTTCACCTTTCCAAAGTTACCATATTTTTTATCTCTACAATAATGAAAAACATCAAAAACTTAGTTTTAAATAATCATTGAAACGGAGCCACGCTCAATTACACGGTCGAAAAATGTAAACAACGCATTTCATTTTTGGACGATAATTCAATGTGCTACTCTAGATGAATTTTTTTAAGCTTTCATTATAAACAGAGCCATCCTTCTTTTGGCATTAGCTCATAAAAGGTTTCACTGTACATGTGATGGATAGATATTTATTTATAGTAGCATAAGCATGTTTTAGTTCGACCACGAGTTTGTTCTTTTTAGTTAGTGTTTGTATTAAAACATATAGCTAAATTATTTCAAATACTTGTTAATTTTAGTTAGTGATTGTATTCAAACATATATTTAAATTATTTTAAATATTTGTTGTTTTCAAGCGATTTGATCATGCCTAAATCAAAGATAAGAGTATATAACAAAGACAGAAGTGAAAAAGTGAGTGTATGTGATGACTATTCCACAGGAAATTATGATGATGTAGCAAACCATTCCAATGAAGAAATAAATGTATCTGCAAGTGAAAAAAGTAAAAAAAAAATATGGATACATCCAATTCGAATAATGCTTGCTCTGTTTTCTGAAATATTATTATGGATATCAAACTTTTAGCCTAAAATTTTTTGAAACTGTGAAATGTTTAAAGTGTGGAAATGCAGAAATTAGGTTATTACTACATGAAAAAAAAACTGATGAACTTTTTCTAAGAAACTACTATTTGTATGTGTGTAATTTTTGCAGAACTTGTTCATAATGCTTGATAATATGTACTGAAATAATTATTATTTTAATTTAAAAAAAAAAAAGCGTATTTTTTGAAAAAAAATTGTTTGAAAAAAAGTGAAATTTCACTATGTCTGATATATTATTTTGTAAGTTGATAAAATAATTTAAAATTAGCAAAAAAGTTCATTTCAGTATAATAAGAAAGATATATTTTACTTGTGTAAAAAAATTCAAATTATAACTGAGCTGCCACCCACTCTCCTAACTTCCGAAGTCCTATAGGACTTTGGGCTTCGGCAGATTTAACGTGCATCAGCCCCGGCTACACTTTGAGCCTTTAATGGCATCAAGGCTTGAACCCCCGACTCAACGGAAACCGCCGTTTGCGAGTCCGATCCCTTAACCACTAGGCAACCGCGGCAACTTGTTTCTTTGAATAGTAACTAAAAAGATAGGTGGAAGAGGTTTGTTTTGATGATTTGTTGTTATACAACTCTTCATGTGTTGAAATCCATCTCCGAAAGTTCCTCCTTAAGTCCTCTGACTTCGCATCTCTTAATAGGCCCTTCTCGAACAATTTGCATCACCCGGTTCCGTGTTTTCTGCTGATTCCATATCATTCGTCTGATCTAAATTTATATCCAGGTCATTGTTCAAGAGGAAAAAATATGAAAGAAAATATTCCATCTGACAAAAAGCCCTAAAAGTGCTGCAAGGGTACAACAAAATTATTTAAGAGTGAGATCGATAAACACATATCAAAAATAATCGAGAGAGGTTAAGATTTTCCGAAAGCAAACCTTTCTGCAATCTATATAAGTCCAAATTCTATCACAACTTTTTTCTGCGTTCATATCATAAAATCACAATCAGTGTCCGACTTTAAAATCAACGTCCATCCTATATATATATATATATATATATATATATATATTACCTTATTTCATTATAATACAATTATTTTTTTTATATATTACACATTATTCAACTTCCGCAATGGTATATGGATGATATTTAAGTATGAGCAAACGTATGGATATTTTTTTCAAAAAATTCTCTTTAAAAAGTTAATAGTTACTTATAATTACTTTGGAAGATAATAATATGTTAAATTAATGTCTTAAAGATCTACAACTAATAAAAATGCTTAGAATATCACTAAATGTTGTAGATATATTTAATCAACTTTAAACTCATTTATTGCATTAATAAAGGTAAAGTAGCAATTTTTAATCTATACTTTCAAAATATATTATCTCCGTCAGAAGTTTTCGAATGTGTTTTAGCAGGCTATTTTTAATTTTACAGACGAATAAGATTTCAATCGAATAAGTTCTATTAAATACCAAATATATGCTGTGAATTACATTTTACTAATATGTTTCCGTGACATATTGTTGATATTTAAATAGGAACAAATATGTGGGTATTTAAAAAAATATTCTAAGCACTGCAAAAGCATTACAAACTAAATATTTGTGAGTGGTGGGGTTTCTTAAGTTTTATTTATTGAATTAAAAATTTGCTTTGGATATTGATGATATAAACAACAATGAATATCTCGATAAATGTTAAATCATTTCAAAATTTCAAAAATAGAAGTTTTAAAAAATGAGGAACTTTGACTTAACTGAATATTAAACACATTAATATTTCTAAACACTTAATTTAATACAGTAATTATTCAAAAAATGCGATAATCATTATTTTTTTAAAAAGCAACAAAATACCTTTAAATTTACATTTGTTTATTTTAATGATTTTCTTTTATTTATTACGTTCAGGAAAAAAAATAATTAATATGATTTGGGATTTATTATAATTAAGCTTAAAAATTAACTAAACTGAAATGTATTTTCAAGATCAAATTGATATGTATAAACTAGCATTCTAGCCTGCATCTCTATGGTCTAATGACATTAACTCCAGCCAAGACCTTTTGCATTAAATCCTATTTTCAAATTCTTCAATTTAGATTCTGATACTAACTACAAGTTTAGAACTGATCTTTATCACTTTTCTAGTAACTTTCTTAATAATTTAATCTACTATCGAGCTTTCTTGGACTTCTCCTCCATCACATAATTAGTATTGAGACATGTGGATGGAGAAATTGTTTTGAGGGTGATCTATAACTGTAACTATGTAGAGATTGTAACTCTAAACAATCCTCCTCTGAACATTTTGGATGTCACAAAAAACTAGGCATGAACAGCTTTTATATCTGGAGCTTCATGGGTTGGACTTGACCAAGGTGCTATTTCTTGAATTTGATTTTTTGAGTGTTTTTGGCATCACGGAATTGATCTAGTCGATATGAGAGACTAGATACGATTCACAACAACAATAATTTTAGAGTGACTTACAATTCAATTTCTTATTCTTAAGTTTGGTTTGGTTTAATTTACGTTACACTAGAAGAAAAACGCAGGCTATTGGGGACGGCCTCGTAATTTCTCGTAACTGGGTCAAATTAAGAGAATGGCAACTGAGGTAGAAACCTCCTCTTTGAACTTCCACAACTCGCTAACGAGAGCACTTTGAGCCTCAACAGATTAAACATGTATAAGCCAAGGCTACATGAATAGTCTTTAGCGACATTAAGGATCAAATACTCTACCCAACAAAAAACTCTAGTCGTGAGTCCGCGACCATGACCACCTGACTAAGTGGTCACAAGTATTCTTAAAATAATTGAAAAGCTTAATAATTTCATGTTAACGCTTTATTTTATTTATTTGAATAAGTTATATTAATTGAATATTATAACTTTTAGCATAAAGAAAAGTTCTGGAAAGTTTTAACAAATTTGGAGAAAAACTTATTTCTTAAAGTATAGTTTAAATCTTAATTTTATCCACATTAAACATTCTTTTAGCACTTCAAAGAGGAATCTATAGTTTCTATGAATAAAAAAAATCCAAATATTTAATAAACGAGCAGCAGACATAAGAATTAAATTGTTCTTATATAGTGATCAATGGGATCATTTGTGGAATTAGAATAATTAAGATTGTGAAATAATATTTCAATAGAAAAACGACAAAGATCCGAGCCAAAATAGATGCAGACTAAAAATCTGTCACGGAGAAAATAATGAATGTTCAAATTGATGAATAATAAGAATGTAACATCATACATTTCCTTCATTATTTGGCCGAGATAATTTACGACATGTCTTGGGATCGGAACTGGGTCGATCTTGCCAAGATATCAATCTACTGTATCATCTTTTTTTCGCCCTAATTGATAGAGAGACAAAGACATCATATCAGTTCGATTTATTATCAGAAGGTATTTTGTGGTTTATATGAATATTTAGTTCACCATTTTTCTAGTAGATTAAATACTGAGATAGTTTTTCATGTTTAAAATTATATTCTGTTACTTTTCATGAGACGAACAAAATAATTTTTCTAATTAATTAGAAGTAAATTCTAATACACATGAACGCTTTTGTAACAAAAATATGTTATTAAAAGGTGTTTATTTTCTACTTTGAAAAAAAAAATATTGAAGTCAAAGTATAATTATAAAATAAGGAACACATGTTTTGATAATTTAAACACAGAAAGAGAGGTAGAAATTATTAGATTAATAAAAAAAAATATTAATCAGTTTTTTGTCAGTTATGTAATGATCAAATGTGGAAAAATATTTCATTATAGTCAATACTATATTTGGAAGCAATTTTACAATCGTCTGCTCTTTAAGGTAACGAGTAACTTTAATATTACCCTATTGACTGTAAAGAAGTATTTTTATGTATCGAATATTAAAAAAAGGCTTTGATAGAAATATATTTTGAAAAATAGCTCCCATAATATCTCAAAGTGACTTTTGTTATAACCCATTTTATAAAAAACTCCCAAAATGCAAATAATAATTTAATAACTAATATTTTTTTTAAATATGAGATTAAAATAATATAATTTTATATTTAATACTCATTCTAAAGTTATATATTTTAATGATAAATATTCTTATAATAATATTGATAATATTCTGATCTGTTCAGTAATTTCAGTGAATAATGTGTGATATAAAAAACGAAATATTCATATATTTTTCTTTTTTTTTTGTAAATTGCGTTCTAAAAGTAGAAAAAGAGCTATATTTACAACTTGAAATTATAGTTAAAACAGTGTTTCATCTGAAAATGTATTTATCCGTAGCAAAACGCATATTAATTAGTCTCATTTAAGTATTTCTTATTATCAATGCTAATTTTTAATAACAATTATCATCACGAATAATTAAAATATACATCTAAGTAGCGATTGATTACTTGTAGTAAAATATGTGCTAACGAGATTCTTAACTGGGAAGAGTTCTTCACTAGATAGTACCATTTTTTAATACTGTAGATAAGAAAAACATATACACAGTCACCACTCAAATACTATTTATTCTCTTTGCTACTTTGCATGAATTAAAAAAAAGGACATTACATAATTTTTAAAGATGATTAGAATTTATTTTATTTTTTGTAATGAAAATGAATTTAACATAGGAGAATTGCATATATAATAATTTACACCACATTAATAATAGCAACTACTATAATTATTATTTCAATTATAGAAATGAATATATATGAGTATTTGATGTTTCCCTTAATGAAAATTTGTAATTATTATTGTTTAATTAGTGAAAAAAATTCATCTTTAAGAAGTAATTAATTAGTCGGTTGGAACATTTTTATGTTATTCAAGAACTTTCTCTTTCAGCATGTAACATCAAAATAATACATTAAATATCAAGTACTACTTTTTTAAGCTAAACCTATATTTTTCTAATATATACGGAAGTTGAGTATATTTCTTATAAATTTGCAGTATAGTACTCAAATTTCGATGAATTGGTAATATTCACTTTTAGTCAAAAGTCAATGACATAATTCAAACCAAATTCCAAATTAATTTATATTAAAATTCATTTGAGTAATATGCTTTCTTTATTTTACAGACATTTTAAGATTTTAATTTAGTATTAGAAATTTCGAAATATTTAAAAATAGCATAGAACATAAAACATATTATCACCCACAATCATACATAGCGTTTTAGTACGTACTGAATATTAGGACAACTAGGATTGATGATAAAGTATTGTAGACTATTATACCTCGTAACCTTTACCTCATTAGATATGGTAGCTGTTATCAGTTTATATTTTATTTTCCCCGGAAAAAAAATATTATTTGGTAGTAATTTATCGAGAATGGAAAAAAACGAGTCTTTCTCTAATATGTGCCAATTTTAAACTATTTCGCTGTATATAGATAATAGATCAGTATTTTTTGTTATATTCAGTTGATAATATGACTTATAGCGCACTTTGGATTATTTATATAAAATAGTTAACCTAAATCTAATATTGATAAATCCTCATTGCGAAAAAAAAAAGATAGCCAAATAATAGAGAGAAAAAAAACTTTTATCGTGTACTCGATACATCATCATTTTCTATCTACATCCTTGTTCTTTTTTCTTTCTCTTTTTCTTCTTCTTTTCCTCTTGTTTCGTGACTAGCATATTTGATTATAGCCTATTTCTTTTCCTAGAATGAATTGAAATCATTCATATAAATTGAATATGACATGGTAGAATGCATTAGGTCTAGTACTTTTATAAAAGCTCGGAGTTTAAGTAAGAAGGCTTAAAATAACCTCATATAGTTAATGCAAGCAAAAATAAAATTGAAGCATGTATTTGTGTAGTAGAAAGACAAGAAGAAATCAGAATTTTCTAAATTCAAAAAAAAATTAGATGCAAGTATCTCCTTAAAAATAAGAAAAGCGAAAAAAAATATTTAATTATGAAAAATTATTTAGTCTTGCATGCTCTATTTCTTCCATTAAATGATGAAATAAATCATGACATGATTATTTGAAGTAATTAAGCAATTTTAGGGTTCATATTTAAAAGGTATTTCTGCACATTTTGATATAAAAGATATAATTACTCAAAGATAATTCGTAAAATATATTTTACTTTATTGCATGCACGAAGATATTTTACATTATTTTTTCACAATAATAGATAACTTTCCACAAGACTTATGGATTTCTTTTATCAAGTTACTAAAATGACATTTAATTCTAAACACTCATAAAAATTTAGATACATGAAAATGACTTTATTTAAAAAAAAATGTTCATTCATTTCAAGAAAAGTACTCTCATTTATTTCATTGCAGTAGTTTCGTTCACACTGTCTATTAAAGTCTGTCAGAATTAGTGGGAATAAATTTCTCTGAAAATTAGACTAATTTCTGATAGAATTTCGTCAAAAATGTATTCATAAGTATTGCGTTTTAACAATTATGAGCATGATGAATATTTATAATACTCACGAGCATGTATAATAAATATCTGAATATATTTAATTCATTTTTATTTATCTCAAAAAAAAGTTTTATGTAATTTCGACTATTTACCAAATACTAGAAATGTTTATCATTTGTTAAACATAGATTTGTCAATAAGGGATTTTGAAGATTATAAATTATATTTTTTGCCCTGGCATATCTTGGCAGCACTCCTAGTAGACGGCTTTCTTAGTTAGAAAAATGAACTTAACTCATCTTATTCGCTACAAAAATGGAAACCTCTCCTCTAAATTAAGACATTTATTAAAATCTTATAACTTTTGAGATTTACAAATTCATTAATTTAACAACTAAGCCGAATGGATCGTACAGTGTACGGAATGGGCTCCGATATTAGATGAGATTAGAGAATTAAGAATAAAAAACATGACACAAATCAAAAGACTATCATTTGGTGCAATCAGTTAATTTACTGAATGAACAAATTTAAATTATAAATATATAAAAGTAGAGGGCAGTAGTGACGCAATCGTGAAAGTTCAAATTTGTGTTAAATGTTTGCGAGACTCACGAGTGTGACATGTCTGTGTTATTTTGTTCATTTGAGAAAACTCTTAACGAACTTCTTATTTATGTGTGACTCCAGGAAGGATGTATGTTAATCACAAAGAGGAAGAAAGTTCCATTTATTCCCAAAATTGCGATTCATACATTTAAAGATTAAATATTTAATGACAATATGAGGGTCTATCGTGTGCAGAATCAGAGTCCAAGAGGGAATATCCAAAATTAAACTCCATCCATGATATCCATGATATGTGGTATCCACATATAACTAGAACAGTGTTTCTACATTCCATTTTTTTAAAAAAAAATATTTCAAATAGATTAAAAACAGTTAATCCTGCTGCACTAAGGAGAAACACATTGTGTACCGTCTAAGAATCAGAAATAAAGCTGATTTTCGTACGTTTGACAGAGCTTAGTTTTTGCATTTTCAATGAGTCCTTTTTTATTTTATTTAATAGTTTGTATCTTTAATATAGTCCTATATTGATCCCTAACAGAGGAAACTTTTAATAAAATTAGCTAGGATAATTATAATTAATTAATCACTAATTAAGAAACAAAATTAATCAATACGTAACAAATTAAAATTCAATTAAATATATTAATTACAAATATCACGGAAGTGATTAAAACTATTAGTAAGAGAAAAGCGCTTCTTAAAAATATTGTCAAAATTTAAAACCTACAAAGTATTATAAAATAAAGAACCATAAAATTACCTAAATACAAATAATAGGCATTTAAGTACGCATATTAATAATGAAAATTTTATTTAAAAATCAAACTAATAGATTAAACAAATTTCTCTTTACTTAATATATATTAATATATATAGAGATCTAAAAGTTTTACGTACCTATTATTTTAGTAAATATCACTTATATAATGGATAATTAATTCAATATAAGAGTTCCGTGGGCCAAATAGGGTTACAGAAAATGCTTGAAAATCACGTGCAGAAAGACATTCTTTCCATAATAATAATAGCTGAATGGTCCATCGTCTTTTATAGGTTATTTTACCTTATACTTGAACTTTTATACGTTGGAAAGTACTTTTATTGGGATATCAGGACAATTGGGACAAATTATTCATTTGGAACGTTTCCATTTTTGTTAGAACCTACTTTCTAGAGATATCAGATAACTGGAAACGTTTTTGTTATGATTTACAGATAATGCCTCTGACGAAGTCAGTTTACTGCGAAAGAAATAGTTAGCCTATATCTAATATAGATAGATTCCGATGGCGTGAAAAATTGACAAGCAAAGGAAACCCTTCCTAGCAATAATGCAACTGAACTAGCATACCA